>PVHP010013551.1:0-40788 GCA_004024765.1 Zapus hudsonius
GAGAGAGAGAGAGAGTGCTGGTGCCACGGTGTGAGTGTGGAGGTCAGAGGACAATCTCACGTGTGGGTCCTCACCTTAGACCTTGCTTGAGGCAGATCTCTCATTGTTGACCACTGTGTTTCCCAGGCCAGCTGCTGGGAGATGCTCCCGGCTCTGCCTCCATCCAGCCACAGGCCTGCGTTGGGACTACACACGCTCATGCAATTTCTGGCTTTTCGTGGATTGGGAGAACACAGGTTCTCACGCTTGCTCAGCAAGTGCTTTATTCACGGAGCCATCTCCCGGGTACCACTTTTGCTGTTTAGGATTAATAAAGTGATTGATGTTCAGAGATGTTTGAACATGTGTTCATGCTCACATACTCAGTGCAGAGCTAGGATGCAAACCGCATACTCTGACTAGTAAATTAGTGTTCTTCCCACATGTTGGCTTTGACATCCAGGAGGCACCTACACGTGGGGAAGCTTAGCTGTCAAAACAGCTTTTGCTTTTGGGATCCCACGTGTCTGTAACCATTACCTGCAGACTCTTTCTTCCAGCCTTCAGGCTAGATTAAGGCTTTGCTTATGTAGAACAGTACAAGCGCTGGAGCTCAGTTTCTAGCGCTGTCACCATTTCCTGGGAAGTCAGTGTCGGATAAAAGTGCATCGCTTTGACTACAGGAGAAAAACCTGAAGTGACAGTGTCTAATGCTTTGTCTTCCCTTAATGGAACTAATTAAGCCACTTGAATTCTGGGTGGAAAGAAATAAATGGAAATGCTATTTCACTTTTCCAGCTATATTGAACGAGTGTTCTAGAATTTTCTCCTTCAGACAGCCAGGGAGGAGCTTCAGGTGGGAAAGACTGAGGACTCTTTCCTCAGATATAGGAGGTGAGGGGATGTTTCGTCTGAATGACAACATAAGAGGAACATTAGCTAGTTGCTAGGCAATTTTATTTCCTATGCATACAGGATAATTATAAAGTTAAAGATAATTTATCTGAATTTTTATATTTTATTTATTTATTTGTAAGCAGATACACACACACACACAGAGAGAGAGAGAGAGAGAGAGAGAGAGAGAGAGAGAGAGAGAGAGAGAGAGAGAGAGAGAATGGGCATGCCAGGGCCTCTAGCCATCACAAATGAAATCCAGATGCATGTGACACTTTGCGCATCTGGCTTACATGGGTATTGGGTACTGGGGAGTTGAACCCGGGGCCTTAGGCTCTGGAGGCAAGTGCCTTAACCCCTGAGCCATATCTCCAGCCCTTATCTGTCTTTTTAATGCAGGTGCTATTCTACTCAGCAGTAGTCAAAATAGCAGACAAACAAGTCTGGTCAGCTGAGATCTGAACTCCTAGATCCCTTCATAGTGCTGTGTGTGCAGCCCAGGGGTACGCACAAGAAGCAGAATGCCTTACCTCATGGAGTTTATGGTTGAGACACTAAAAAGACATTATTTTGCATGTAACCATATGGGAGGATTTTTGAAGAGGTATCACAGAAGCCTTTTGGAGCCAGCCTAGGGCTGGGAGGCTTTACAGCGACTGTGGGAAGATAAGATAATGAAGGAAAACCACTCCAATGCAGTTTCAACTACTAAAGGTATTATTGATGCACACCCATAGGAGATTACACCGTCTTATCAGGGCTGTTGGCAGTGGGCATTAAAAGCCCTGACCACCCTTGTCAATAGCAGCTTAATGCAAGCTGTCTTTTATTCACTGCTAACTTGAGTCAGGTTATCTGTGAATTCTAGCAGCCAATTACGTTTTACTTCTTTGAAAGAGGCTTTCATACTAGTTCCAATTTTATTTAGATAAATTAATGTATAATTTAAATAGTATAACTTATACTATTTAAAAATGAACATTTCAGTAGCATTGAGTATATTCATAATGTGTAACTGTCTTTTTAAATGATTTCAACATGTTCTTCAGTCTGAAAGAAAACCCCCTACCTACTAAGAAGTTCCCACTCCCTTTTCCCCAGGCCTCAGTGTTTCTAGGGAACTGCTTATTTCAATGGAATGATGCAATCTGAAACATCTTGTGTGTGGCTTCTTTCACTTAGCATAATGCTGTGGAGGCTCCCATGTAGCCTCTATCAGCACTTCGTTCCCATTTCCGGTCTGTGGTGGATCAGTTTGTGGGTGTATTCATCCATTGAGGACTTTTGGACTGTTTTGACCCTTTAGCTATTGTGAATAGTGCTGCTGTGAATGTGGGTGCATGAATACCTGTTTTTTGGTTTTTGGTTTTTTTTGCTCTAGTCCAGGCTGACCTGGAATTCACTATGTAGTCTCAGGGTGGCCTGAACTCAGGGTGATCCTCCTACCTCTGCCTCCCAAGTGCTGGGAATAAAGGCATGTGAAACCACAATGGCTGTTTTTATTTTATCTTTATTGACTTTTTTTTTTTTTTGGTTTGTTTAAGGAAGTAGGGTCTTGCTCTAACATAGGCTGACCAGGAACTCACTCTTTAGTTCTAGGCTGGCCTCAAACTCAGGGCAGTTTTCCTATCTCAGTCTTCTGAGTGCTGGAACTGAAGGTATGCATTATCATGCCCTTCTTTTATTGCATTTTTGTTTGTTTTTTCAAGGTAGGGTCTCACTCTAGCCCAGGCTGATCTGGTTCTCACTCTGTAGTCCCAGGATGGCCTCAAACTCATGGTGATCCTTCTATTTCTGCCTCTTCAGTGCTGGGATTAAAGGCATGCACCACCATGCCTAGCTTTCATTGCATTTTATGCATGTATATAGTGCATTTTGGTTATAATTTTTTCCTATTACCTTCTCTTGTCCCTCTCTCACTGAACCCCTTCTTCTTCCCAACTAGTCCTTCTACTTTGATCTCTCTCTCTCTCTCTCGTTCTCTCTCTGTGTGACCTACTGAGTTTAATTATTGTTGCCTGCATGCTCATGGGTGGGGAATGATTTTTAATCTTTTTGAGACTTTCTAAGGCATAAGGTAATTTGATGTACACTATGTTGAAGGCCATCAGACCATTTCCTATACTAGTTAAACTACATTCCCCCCAACAGAGTAGGAGGATCCCAGCTTCTCCACATCCTTACCAATACGTGTTCTCTCTTTCTGATTATAGCCATCCTGGAGTCCTTCTGGGGTTGTGATGGGTAGCTCATCAGCAGCTTCTCTTGGGCTTGGGGATCATTTCTGCATCTTCTTTGAAGGAATAAAATTATGTTGCATACTGAGCACCCAGAGCAGTCTTAGTGCTCTGGTGAGCTGTGAGTGAATAGGAGAGGGGGAACTTGGGGTGTCACCTCAACTTTTATCTTGCCTTATTATTCAGAGGAGTGTGATGTGAGCCTGTCATGGCACTTTGATGAGCTCAGCCTCATTCTTGCTATGTCAGGCTCAGTCACCTCAGTTACCTGCCCTGCTGTGGATGGAACCTAGGCTTTGGGTAGGTTCCACCATTGAGCTGTATCTCAAGCCCAAGAGCTATACATTAATTTACTAAACTTCACAGTTGTGCCCAGATGGTACTTTTATTTTAACTTTATAGACTAGAAGACTTGAAGCTCAGGGGGATTAACTGGTTCGAAACCACAGCTAGCAGAAAGCTGGACGGAGTGAGTGTTCCTTCCTGAAGGCTCCTGCCCTTGAACTTCACACCACTTGTTTGCCTTTTGCTGGAAACCCCTGATGTTTTCCATCCCTTATATGTTACTTTCCTCAGCCATCCCTTCCCTCACTGCCACTGCTGTTCCTTCTGAAATGGAAATGTTGGAACCCATCCCTGCTTGAAGCCCTTTAATGGCGTGTCATTCTTCAGGATCCCGTCTTCCCTCTCAAGTTGTCATCTTTCGCTCCCCTCATTTGTGCTCTACTTTATGGCCGTGTCAGACTACTCATAATTTCTGGAACCTGTCAAGCTGTTGGAGCCTTGTGATCACAACAAGTTCTTTCTGCCAGGAATGTATTAATATCGCCTCTCCACACTCTGGCATTATGAACCTTTCCCCATGCCATAAAATGCTCTGAAACTGGCAAATGAGGCATTGAAGAGAAAGGAAGAAAGGAAGCTGTCAGTATTTACATGTCTTGCCTTGACTGTCTGGAATTGCCAAGGGAATCAACTACAAAACTAATGAGATACCTTAGTCATCAACCACAGGAGGTAGAATTATCGGTGGTCTCCTAATCATCAGCAGTAACCCGTTAGGACATGTGATAGAAAAAAAAAACCTCTCAGTCATAATAGCATGAAAATAATAAAACACCAGAAGCAAACTTAAAAATGTATAACTCAATATTTTAAAACTTTCTGAAATGCAACTGAAAGATAAGAACATTTAAATTCATGGAAATATACTCCGTGTTTCTGTATAGAAATTTCATTGTGGTGATTATGAGCCTAAGGTTTGACTGATAGAGAATATCATGTCTACCAAGTGTTTTCTGGGTTCTCAGGGAGAGTTGCATCACACCTCTAAGATTTAGCTTCCTTGTCTGTAAACTGAGAGGAACGCTCTTGAGTAAGTTATGTATCAACTATGAGATTAAAGTGATCCATTCAGCAGTCAGCCCAGTGCCAGGCACATGATACATACTTAGTAATTATGGGTCAAATTCAAGATGCCCGGGATCTCTAAGCTTATCTGTGGATTTCGTGTGAATCCGAGGAGGTATTTATTTCTATGTGTAACTGTTGTTCAACAGAGAGTCCGTCTGCAGAGGAAACTGTTGTCTCTGTTGTTTACGCTTTTGGGGTGTTCTGAGTTGGGGGTGTCTCCCAACAGGTGTGTTTAGGTTTTGCTTTTGGTTTTCCCTGGTGCTTTGCTGGTGTGCAAGAACTCCCTCTCCTCATTTCTAACTCCGAGGTTGTACAGGGAGAAGTGCTTCTATCCTAATATCCTTAAAGTCTCTCATGTTTTCCTTCTTAATGACCAACCTCTCTCTTTCTCATTGGCAATTGGATTTTTTAATGCTGTAGATTACCTTTGCCAGCCTTTGGAATTTATATAAATGGTATATAAATGTAATGTGCAATTTTCTTTGCTTCTGGCTTCTTTTCCTAAACACTATGTTTATGAGAATCTAATAGGATTTATATGTAGTTGTAGTTTTGTTGTCTTCATTGCTGTATTTAGAATTTTCATACTGCTGTACATTTGAGTTTTTCTCAACTTGGGTAATTCCTAGTAGCATTGCTATGGTCCCATACACGTCTTTTCTGTTGGCTAGATGTCAGAGAATCGAAATGCTGACAGGACATTAAATTTTAGTAGATAAAACCAAAGAGATTCCCTAAGGTGCTTGTGTATTCCTACCAACAAGGAGTGTCTGAGACTTCTGGTTCCTCTGTGTCTTGGATACACTTGACATGGCCAGTCTTTTTAATTTTGGCAATTCTGTTGGATATATAGGTTTTTTTTCCTTCCCTCTCTTCCTTTCTTCCTTCTCTCTTCCTTTTTTTCCTGTTTCTCCTCCTCCTCCTTTTTTACATTTTCCTGTTTCTTTAGAGCACTTTTTCAATTACATTTTAGTCATTTGGATATCCTTATATATGAAGTATCGTCTGTTTTTTTTTATTTCATGTGCATGCATGTGCCCGCAGGTGTGCACATGTATGGAGGCCAGAGGTCAACCCTAGCTACCCTCAGGAGTGCTGTCCACCTTGCTTCTGATACGCTCTCCCATTGGGCTGCAGCTTGCCAAGTAGGCTAGCCTGGCTGGCCAGTGACCCCCCAGGGCTCTTCCTGTCTGCATCTCTCTAGCATTGGGATTATAAACGTGCCACCACGCCCCATATTTTCTCATGGGGTCTCGGGATCACACTCACATCCTCCTGCTTATGCAGCAAGCACTTGACCATCAGAGTTCTCTCTCCAGCCCTATTGCCCTCTTCTTCAAAACTGGATTATCCACTTCTTTCTTTTAAAGTTATAGGGGCCTTTTATGTACTCTAGGTATAAATTCTTTGATTGAGACAAATGTTATAAGTGCCTTCTCCCAGTTAATGGTTTGCCTTTTAATCATCCTAATGGTGTCTTTTGATGTATAGAAATACTAAATTTATTTTATTTTATTTATTCATTTTCAAGGAGAGAGAGAGAGAGAGAGAGAGAGAGAGAGAGAGAGAGAGAGAGAGAGAGAGAGAGAGAGAGAGAGTCTGGTTTATGTGGGTACTGGCGAATTGAACCCGGGTCCTTAGGCGCTGGAAGTGCCTTAACCACTGAGCCATCTCTCCAGCCCAAGCCGTCTCTCCAGCCCTTATTTTATTTTTTAAAATATTTCTTTGTATGTATGTATGTATGATGATGATGTGTGTGGGAGAGAGAGAAAGAGAGAAAAAGAAGAGAGTGAAAGAGAGAGGGAGAGAGAAAGAGTGAGTAGGCACACTCATCATGGCTTTCAGTGGTTGTCAGGGGTGTCTTGTCTTCCACCTTGTTTTGAGGCGGAGTCTCTCTTATTCACCACTGAGTTTGCCATGCTATCTGATTCTCCTGTCTCTGCACGAGGAGCCTAGGTACGTGAGGATTACTGCCAAGTGCTGCCTCTGGCTTTTACATGGGTCCTGGGGGAGACAGGAACTCCAATACACATGCTTGTGTGGAAAGCACTTTATCAACTGAGCCATCTCCCCAGCCCCTCAATATACTAACTTTTAATGAATAAAATTCGTTAAGTTTTTCCTTTAAAGATGATGGTATGATTTCTAGTTTAAGAAACTTTGATTCACATTCTGGTATGATAGACATTGAAAGTTCAACATATGAATTTGGGGAAAACATAACCCAGAATATTAACATTTTAAAATCTAAAGGAGAAAACCTAGATAATAAATTAATAAGCCACTTCTCCATCTCAAAGCCAAATTTTGTGTTCTTAAACTTGAAAAAATAAATATGGTGAATTATTATTTGCTTATTTATGGTCTCTTTCTCTTTAAGGCCCCTCCTACCCAATACCAAATGCTAATAAAATTATCAGTCCTATCCATTCAAAAAAAAAATCTTTCCTGGGCTGGAGAAATGGCTTAGCAGTTAAAGCACTTGCCAGCAAAGCCTAACCACCCAAGTTCAATTCCCCAGTACCCACATAAAGCCAGATACACAAAGTGGAGCATGTATCTGAGTTTGTTTGTAGCAGCTGGAGGCCCTAGAACACCCATTCTGTGTATTTCTCTTCTCTCTGTCTACCCTCTGATTGCAAGCAAAAAAAAAAAAAGTCTTTTATGAGCTGGGTGTGGTGGTTCATGCTGTTAATCCCAGCCCTAGGGAGGCTGAGGTAAGAGGAGCACAGCACCATGAGTTCAAGGCCAGTCTGGGACTACAGTGAGTTCCAGATTAGCCTGGACTAGAGTGAGATTCTTCCTCAAAAAATGGTGGTAGTAGTGGTGGTGGGGGGTAAGAGATGTTGTTCAATGGTTAAAAGTGCTTTCTGGCAAAGCCTGACAGCATGGGTTTGATTTTCCAGTACCCATGGAAAGCCAGATGCACATATAGCACATATAGCGGTGGGAAGCCTGGTGCACCGATACTCACTCACTCTCTCTGCCTCAAATAAAAACAAAACAAAACAAAAAATCTTTCCTGTCTCCAGCTTGTGAAAACATTTTTCTGTGTGATAAAATCTGGAGATTTAATTTCTTAACCTTTTATACTTCATCTGTGTTTTATCTGGAAATAATTCTTGGCCATAGTAAAGATTAGGAAAGTTTAAATTTCTTCCATATAGATGTCCAACCACCCCAGAAGAACTTACCGAAAAGACCACTTTTTCTTCACTGCTCTGCAGTGTCATCTGAACAGCATGTCCATCTATCTATTTCTGGCCTCTTTTTTCTGTTTCTTTGTGTAATTTGCTATCCTTATGCCAATACCATCCTTCCTTAGTGGTAAGCCTTGATATTTGATGGGATAGATCTTCCCATCCTGTTCTTCAAGAGTATTTTTGACTAATTCGGGTCTTTTACATGCTCCCATAATTTTAGAATTGGCTTGTTTATTTCTGTCAGAGCTTCTGAGAGATCAGGCATGGTGATGCACACCTGTAAATCCAGAACTCAGGAGGCACAGGAAAGAAGATTGCGACATATTCAAGACCAGCCTGGTCTGCATAGTGAATTCTAGACGTGCCAGGGCCATAGAGTGAGATGAAAGAAAAAGAAAGAAAGGAAGATGATAGTAGGGAAGACAGCATCTTTACAATGTTGAATCTTTGAGTCCCTGAATGTGATACATCCTTCTAAGCATTTATATTTTTTCAGTAATTGGTTTTAGATTTAATGTGTGATTTTTATGTTAAACTTTTAGCTTAGGGTTCCTATATACATACATATAGTACAGGCTTAATGTTAGAGTCTTACAAGATATCTTTTTTTTCTTTCAAGAGGTTCTTGGGTTATGGCAAACTTAACCTCAGCTGCCCTGGGATGGTAGACCAGTTGTCTGGCCCCTTTCTCACTGATGACTTGAAGCCCTGAGTTTCTTGTGGGAGGTGTTCATAGTCTAACCTCTAAAGTAGGATCAATGTTGAGATGGAGAATGGAGCCTCTCATGAAATCAGGAGTGCAATGATTTGGCTACTCTAGCTGGCCAATGCACCCTAGGGATCAGGCTCCTGCCTTTGTCTCTCCAGCACCAGGATTCCAAGTGCATACCATCATGTCTGGCTTTTACATGAGTGCTGGGGATTTGAACTCAGGTCTGCATGCTTGGGCAGCAAGTACCTTACCAACTGAGCCATCTCTTCAACCCTCTCATGGAACTTTTCATAGTATGTTAGATTTTTTGATATGCTTAATATGTTTTTGATGAGAAGTAATGTATCCTAAATTACTTGTAAAATTTAACTGCCAGCCCTGCTTCATCCCTGCTTGTCAAGATCCCAATCTTGAGAGCACTCTCTCATAGCCTTGGCCTTCCGTCACCTGCTCCAGACACGGTGCTGGCTTTGATTGGCCTTTGTTTCTGAGCCTTTTCACCTGATGATGTCTTTCCTCTTTCCTTTGCTTCTTCTTCATCTTCACTTTTTTGCTTCATTAGTTTTTGTAAATATCTTTATTATCCATAATTAGATACATTGTATGAGCAAATCTTCTGATGATGCCCCCATTTCCATCTTCCCTGTCCCCAACCCACTGTTGAGATCTTAAGTGTCTCCAGACTTCTGCTTTGGGTTGTGTTGGGTATCTTCAGTGTTTGTCTCCATTGACCTTTCCTGAGTTATCTCACTTGCTGTGGTGATAGGTCACCACTTTCTCATAGGTTTCATTTGGGCCCTATGTGATAGGTGGTTCATCTTTTGCCAGGACGTCATCCATCATCCCATGTCTTGGTTGGTGGAATTAGGTTGTCCACAGCTCTCTTGCTGCCTTCTGAAAAATGCAAACAGAATTTCCATCAGAGAGTTAGATCAGTGTAGGTTAAATGAGACAGACATTACTAATTTGGTAAGATTCTAATGTGTGTAGCCTCTCTGTAGCTCTGAGGTAGTGAGAGTTTCCCCTTGGAACCCGGGTTCTTGGTTCCCATAGGATTTTGCCATGGACCCCAGATCCAGTTAAGGGTTTCTTGTCACTGAGCAGATCTCTTAGCCAATCTGAGAGCCATTACCCACCTAGGTTTGGCACCACTATTGCTCAGATGAGCACTTCTTGACTTGCTGGTCTCTTCCATAGAGCAGTGTGTTCAGCATTCTCATGACATCAGTCTGTGTTGTAGATCAGTGTTCTCTGCTTTTTCCAAATATCATTGACCAATTTCCCCTGGCAGCTCATGTAACACCTTACAGCACTACACATCTGGGAGCTGGTTACCGTTCTGGATCTAGCAGGGTCTCTCGGTGTTGTGTGACATCACTCCGTGGTTTCTTCAGCAATAGGGTCTTACCTTTGGCCTGGGGTGGGTATTGAAGAGCTTTGACAAACTTTGTCTTGTTTTAGGGATCTCATGGGTCTCTTAGATCAGCAGCTCTGTGTGGGAAGGAACCAATGACTGGGACAGGGAGTTGAGGGCATTAGGCTTCCTCCCCTTCTATTCATGGCCCTTCTTTACCTGGTGATGCCCCCAGTTTCCTCAGGAGCTTATTGTATGAAAGTAAGGAATTTATGGTATTGCTTCATTATTAGTTTAGCTTATTGTATAAGTTCCCTGTCTCTTCCATTCCCCCCCTAATTCCTTTCTTAATTCACTTGTCAGCCTTGCGTAGAGTTTAACCACATACGAGGGAGAGTATGCAGCATTTGTCTCTCTGTTTTTCTGTGAGTTGCTTCATTAGTTTTAACTCACCTAGTAGCTCTCATGTTCTAAAATACTTTTTAGAGCAGCTGTCCCTGAGTTTTAGGTCAGGTCCTGTCCCCTGCCTGATAGATGCTCTCCTTCTATCCTGTATGTTTTACTTTGCAAAATTTGTCACAGATTTAACTAAGCAATTCTTTTTTTTTTCTTTTTAGAGCTAAGGTTTCACTTTATCCAAGACTGATCTGGAACTCACTCTGTAGTTCCAGGTTGGCCTTGAACTCAGTGATTCTCCTACCTCTGCCTCCCACGTGCTGGGATTAAGGGCATATGTCACTGGGCCTGGTGAGACAACTATTTTCATAATCCATTGTATAATTCCAGAAACTGCACATTGTTCAGTCATGGACTGTGGCTGTCTCAGTTGACAGTTTCAAGACCTAGCAATGTACCATGTCCATTGTGGGCCTTTGATAGATGTTGATTGAAGCAATCAATGATTTTTAAAATAAAAATTTGAGTACAGTTTCTTGTTCCCCTAAGTCTTTTCATGAAACCTTAGGGGTCTGAGGCTCCTGTGTTGGGAAACATAAGTTTTTTTTTCTGGTTCCTTTTGAGACTGCACAGATGTGTGTGATGCAGACAGTGTGGTTTTGTATGTAGTCTCATAGACTTGAGCTGCATTCTGAGAACACCATCCATAAAAATATCCTCTAGAATTCCTCCTGCCTGAAGTCAGAAGGCCTGCTGCCTGCAAATAAAGAAGAGACTTAATAAACCTTTAAAGGTTTCCGTCGGAGAAGGTAATTATTTCCTGAGCTGAGTGCTGCCTGGGAGACTTCCTGTATCCCCAGGTGCCCTTCCCTCCATGCTCATTTCTAGGCCCCATCATTCCACGTCTTCAACGTCAGGTGCAATCTGGTCTTTTGTTGCCTCCCTGGAGTTTCATCACTGGACAATTTCCTGTGCACCAATCCTCATGAGATTATGCTGAAATTTCATTCCCAGTGTCCCAAGGAGTGACATAACCAAATTGAGCTCTGGAGAACGTGCTGTAATACACAAGGACACCACTTAGTAACTGCTGTGCTGAGGGGAGGAGGAAATGCTCCCTAGGAAAGTCATACTGTAGGACACCTCGTTTCCAAGCAAGGCCATCATGAGAATCACCTAAACAGAACTAAATTTTTACAGATGTTTTAAATTGGACAAAGAACAACATTTCATTTCACTTAACTAAAAGGTCAGAACTTTCTGATGATCCAGTTATATGGGAAATATGTTGTGCACATGCTCAGCAGAGCTCAATGATGGTTTTCGTTATAAAGCATAATTCAGTCATATTTACATTCTTGCTCAGTGAGGCCTAGTGACAACTCTTCTCGCTGCCCCTCTGCGGTCAGACATCATATCTATCTACCCAATTCTTTTGAGTGATTTCTTAAAAAGAGAGATGATTTGGTAAAATGTGCCATTTTCATCTGACAAAAGGCAATTTGTCAATGAACATTACAGTGTATGATGCAGAGTTCTACTCTTAAAAAACAACCTAGTGACTGTCACTGGACTTTACATATGTTTCCTTTTTGAGATACTGACCACAGAATTTGTTTATGACTATCTTTAGGACCAACAGGAAGCCCGTGATGAAATGGATGGGGGAATTAAGGTAAAATGTTATAAAACTCATGGGAAATAAATTCTAAACGATCCAGTGGCTTTAAAAAGTCCACTGAAAACCACGAGAGTGGTGCAACACTGGGCTGTTTCCTCAGGAGCGAGGAAGGACATTGCTGTGCCAACCTTGCTCTCTGGCCCTGCTCATGATGTGCCAGAACAACTGGGTGGGGCCAAGGCTACAGTCTGTGGCTGTGGAAAAAATGTTTCCCTGTGTGAGAAACTTACTTGTTTGTACAAAGGTTGAACCAGGAATGCTGACTTCTTAGCAGCACCTCGACCTTAACCTTAAGCTCATTTGTAGCTTTGGGTTCTTAAAAATATTTATTTATTTATTTCTGAACGAGAGAAAGAAAGAGAAAGACAGACAGACAGACACACACACAGAGAAAGAGAGAGAGAGAGAGAGAAAAAGAGAATGGGCACACCAGGACCTCTAGCCACTGCAAATGAATTTCAGACACATTTGCCACCTTGTGCATCTGGCTTTACTTGGGAATTAATTGGGGAATCAAACCCAGGTCCTTAGGCTTTGCAGGCATGTGCCTTAACCATTGAGCCATCTCTCCAGCTCTCATATCACTCTTTATGGGGGTACCAAGCACTCTTCATGTCTCTTTCGTCTAAGTTTCACTTCTATACCATAAGGTTTCCCTATCAGTCAGCACAGGCCAGGTTATGCTGCTGCAACAACAACAACAAAAAAGCCTAAAACTATCTGACATTTGCTTAAGAATGGCTATTGGAAAGTGACAATAACCAGAGGAAGGAAGAATGTTTTTCTTTCTCTGACCTGGAGGACAATGTTTGACAGACAGCTGCTCCATCTACTGGACTCCTGGCGTGAGAGGAGCAGTAGAATCCCAGCTGACCTGCAGTGCAAATAAACTTTTGTTCTTATAAGCCACTCAGTCTCAGCCCTATAACTTGGTTTATCTTGGCCAATACACTGTGTGGTATAGTTTTATATATGAACACACAAACACTCATGTAGTTGGGATGTCGTCCATGAGTTCTCTGTCACATAAGATGGACTCCTCATTTGTGTCTGGCAGAGCCTTGAAAGATCAATTTTTTTTCATCCACTATGGAATCCTCATTCTAATAAAGTCATTCCATTTGCATGAGTTTCTTGGAATGAACTTGAACTTTGCAAAGAGAGCAATATAATCTTTATTTGGAGGGAGGTTATAAATAGTATGACCACCCAATCTTAATTTGCTGGGGACCAGGGCATTTCCCAAGACACAGGAAAGTCTCAGACATACTGGGACAAGTTGGTCTCCCTAATTGCTGGGATTCTAGGTTCTAGCAATACTTAGAGATTATGCAGTTTACATTCCCATCCACCTTGTCATTCTTTCCACCGTGGTATTTATCACAATTTATCATCATTTATCACATTGTGCTGTAACAGCTGTGCAGTGTCTATGTGCACACAAAAGTCCGAACTCCTGAGGCGAGGATTACTTCATTTTGTATTCCCAATACCTTGCATGGTGCCTGCGACTTCAAAAGAGCACAATAAATATTTATTGAACGGATGCGTGAATGCTGTTTCTCTGTTGTTTTTCATTACAAACACTGGTGTGATGAGACTGGCATTTTCTCCTTTGAGGATGTAATTGGCTTTTTCTCCTTTGAGACTTTTTTTTTTCTTTTAGAAGCAATTCTACCTAGATCCCAATTTAACTATAAAGAATGGTAGGAATCTTGGAGGAAGCTGCAAGCTTGTGTAAAGCTGCAGCATTATCCATGATATAAAATTACATAAACTCAGCACCGAGTTTCAGCATAAACTGATTCCTTATTAGAGTGACTGAATAATTGAATCTCCTTGTTTGGCATTTGTTTGAAGACAGAAGGTCATGGGACCAATGGTGGGTATTTGAGGCTGGAAACATATGTTATAAATTTGGTTTAGCTGTTTCTGGTAAGTGGGATGATTATGACTGAAGACCCAGGCTTTCTGAGTCTGCTTTCCCCCACCCTTGGGAATGCACAGCAATGTGCCCTCTAAAACCAGAGGCAGGAAGAAAGTCTCCAAGGGCACGCCCCACTGACTGCATTCATGCCCAGTTAAGGATGGCAAGAAGCAGTCCCAGTGACACCCCAGTTCACCCGATCTTCATTTGAATTTTCATAACAATCTAAGAGGTGTGCTGACTGCTTCCTGACTCTACTTACAGATTAACTCGTTGGACGTCTCTGTTTTCATTAATCATCTCTCCTTCATGATAAAGTGTTTATAAAATTCTATAAAGAGGTCCTGTGGAGCCGTGGGAAGATCACTGAACTTGCATTTTTTTAAAACACCATATGGAGCTGGAAAGATGGCTCAGCAGTTAAGGCGATGGCCTGCAAAATCTAACAACCAGACTTTGATTCCCCAGTATCCATCTAAGGCCAGATGCACGCATGCATCTTGGTTTCAAGTTTTAAGTTGGTTTCCAGTGGCAGGAGGCTTTGGTGCACCCATTCTCTCTCTATTTCTCTGCTTACAAATAAATAAAATAAAATTTAAAAAATCCATCTTCAGTTTCCTCATCTTTAAAATCAGTTTCATTATACTTACCTGTCCTATCTCACAAATAATTTGTGAAGGTCCAAGTAGATTAAGTAAGTGAAAATAGTTTGAAGATCGTTAAATGTAAAGTGAACATAGAAATGCATATTTTTTTCATATGATACAGCTATACCACTGCCGTGTTTATCCTATGAACTCTACACTCTACTTCAGAAATACTTGCTCATCCATGTTTATTCCTGCTTTGTTCATAATAGCTTGGAAATGGAATCAGCCTACATGCTCATCAGCTGATAAGTGGATAACGACAATATGGTACATTTACACAATGGAGTTCTTTTTAAAAATATTTAATTAATTAATTTATTTGCATGGGGAGAAAGAGAGAAGAGAGAGAGAGAGAATGAGTGTGCTAGGGCCTCTCACTATTGCAAACAAATTCTAGATGCATGTTGCCACCCTGTCCATGTGGCTTTCTGTGGGTACTGGGAATTGAATCCAGGCTGTCAGGCTTTGTAAGCAAGTGCCTTAACCAGTGAGCAGTTTTTTCCAGCACCAAAAAATGGAATTCTATTGAGCTATAAAGGAAAATGAATAATTACGTTTACAGGAACATAGATGGAATTGGAAAGGATCATACTGAAGAGATTGCTACAACTCAAAGTCTCAAGCACAGAAAGATCCTCCTGCAAAAGGGTGGTGGTGAATACAGAGATCCCAGGTGACATGGTTACCAAAGATAAGTGACTAGTCTGTGCACGGCCCTAAACATGACCTCTAAACCACACCCTCTAAGGTGCAGGAAAACTCTCAGAAGAGGGGACAGAAAGAATGTAAGAGCAGAAGGATGAGCAATGGGGCTCTAGAATGCTGTCTTCTGGAGAGAACAAATTTGCTTGACTCATGGGCTCATAGCAGATGGATGTCTTTTGTACATCATTGAGCATGTCAGTATCTCATCAGAGATGAGGAAGGGTTCATGAGACCCTATAGCTCCCAGAATAAATAGTGGAAACTGATGATTGCGGGGAGAGTGGAAGTCATGCCCATTGGGAGTGGGGAGCCACTGAGGATTATATAGTTCCAGTACATTACCTCCCACCCATACTTATGGAATTAATCCTAATGATCACAAATAAACAATGAATGGAAGTAGAATTGGGATCTAATGGGAAGAATGGAATGGGGAAGAGAAGGGGTAAGTGGAGGGATCAAAATGCATTGTATATATGTATGAAATTGTTTTTTAAAAACCTTAAAATTTAAAAAACATCAATTGATACATGCAACCTCTTTCTGGTTTAAGAAGCTAAGTGATACGGAGTCCATACTGTTGTATAAATTGTGTTAATATGCAATTTAAGAAAATATCTGCTAGCAGAAAGCAGGTGGGTGTGGGCTAGGAGTGTAGCTCAGTGGTAGAACACATGCTTAGTATGCATGACATCCTGGGTTAATCCCAGCCCCCACCCTATCCCCATCCCCCCCCAAAGAGTACATATCTTCTCTCTTACCAGTTCACTTGATTCTATCACTGAACAAAACATACCTAAGCTTGGATTTGACTTTTTCACTTTTTATTTTTTAAGTATGAAGATGGATTTTGTTTCATTTTATAATTTTTTAACTGATAATATATGTGAGAGTTTATTTCTTTTTTCTCTTTAGTTGGCATACTGAGATTTAGGAGTCATTCATGGACTTTGTAAAAAATTATTTATTAGGAGAGAGAGAGGAAGAGAGAGAGAAAGGGAGAGAGAGAATGAGAGAGAGAGAGAGAGAGAGAGAGAGAGAGAGAGAGAGAGAGAGAGAGAGAGAGAGAGAGAGAGAGAGAAAATAGGTGCACTGGGCCTCCTGCCACTGGAAACCTGGAAACCAGCTCCAGATTCATGCACCGCTTTGTGTGTCTGATTTTATGTGAGTAATGAAATATTGAACCCAGGTCATTAGGCTTTATAAACAAGCATCTTTAACCACTGAGCAATCCCTCCAGCCCAACTTTTCAAGACAACAAGTTATAAGGTAAAAGCACATTATTACACAGAAATCTAGTGATTACATTTAAAAATTTTTTCATTTATTTATATGGTGTATGTGTGTGTGTGTGTGTGTGTGTGTGTGTGTGATGCTCCAGGATCTTTTGCTACTGCAACCAAACTCCTTCCACACTCCTTTCCCAAATCAGTTCCAAAAAAGTCCAAAAGCCACAGGCCAAGTTTTAAGCAGTAATGATCTCACTCCTCTGGTACTGACTTTCTCTTACCTTCTTGGTGCTGGACAACCAAGCACCTGACCAAAAGCAGCCGATGGGAGGAAAGTTTTCATTTGAGCTTCCACTCTGGAGGGGAAGCTCCATGACAGTAGGGAAAAGCATGGCAAACAGAGGCTGGACATCACCTCTGCCACCTCTGCCACCACAGGTATGAAAACAGCAACAAGAGAGTGAGCCAAATTCTGGCAAGGGGGCGCTGGCTATGACATCTATAAGCCTACCCCCAGAAATACACCTCCCCAGCAAAGCTCCACCTCCCAAACTGGTATAAGCAGGGGACCAAGCATTCAAAACACATGAGTTTATGGGAAACATCTAATTCAAACCTGTGCAATACCTTTAAAGTTATATTACAAGTGAATTTTTAAATACAAAATTCTTAAGAATGGCACCTTCAAGGTAGGCACAACAGCTATGCCTAAAATCTCAGCACAAAGGAGGTTGAGGTGGTAGGATCTCTGTGAGTGTGAGGCTAGTCTAGGCTATATAGGGAGAAAGGTCAGTCGGTGTCAGTGCGATCTTGCCTCAAAAAATGGCACCCTCAAAAGGGGCTGTAGTGGGGTCTGAGAACAGCAGGTGAACGCTGCACTTCCCCCAGAGTTCCTGTCTCAGAATGCAAAGAATTGGACAACTTCGACAGAGAGCATTTTCTTATCACACATGGTTATTCTAGATTGGAGTCAGTTCAAAGGATTTGGGAAAGAGATCGGGAAACAGCCCAACCACCATGTCCAGCCACCAGTGTGGGGAGAACCAGTGGGAGAGGTTTTAACAAAATCTATGTTGTTCAGCTAAACAGGAAAAGATCATGAGAAGGAAAGGTTCATGTGGAAGAGAAATCCAGCCCTTCACCACAGCCATTAGGCTATGGTGTGGGGCTGGGGAGACCTTACAGTCCTTAGAGAGTCAGAGGTCCTTCTTCTAGGCCATGTGGGTGAGGACCAGACAGGATTATCTGTTCAGTGAGTATTTCCTGCCCCAGGTGAACAGAGACAGGTGGTTGGTTCATACCTGACCAATCAGTTTTAGCACCTAGGTTTGAGTTCTAGCTAGACTCCTCCCACTCAAGGGGAGGGGGTCTATGGAGCTTGCCTGAAACTGTCACAGGGCAATTTCCATTCAGTCTCTCATGGCATTATTCTAGGCTAATTTTTTCCACCAATTAAAAGACCTTTAAAATGTCTATTTTTGTTGTTTCAAGGTAGCCCAGGCTGACCTGAAATTTATTCTGTAGTTCCAGGCTGGCCTCAAACTTACAGTGATCCTCCTGCCTCTGCCTCATGAATGCTGCACCACCACGCTCAGCTTAAAATGTTGACTTTTAACATGCCTTTCCAACCCAAAATGTGGCTACAATTCACTTTCTACTAACCACATACATAGCTGGATAACAAGGAAAGAGATGAAAATTAAATACATCCATTAAAATAAATGGATTAGTCATTTAGAAAGAAATATTTGACTCAAGGCAATTAAGAAATGGTAACTAGCTGGGTGTGGTAGCACATGCCTTTAATCCCAGCACTTGGGAGGCAGAGGTAGGAGGATTGCCATGAGTTCAAGGCTACCCTGAGACTACCTAGTTAGTGAATTCCAGGTCAGTCTGGGCTGCAGCAAGACCCTACCTTGAAAAACCAAAAAATAAATAAATAAAATAAAATAAAAAGAAAAGAAATGGTAACTAGTTCTGTTAATCAATGCCTGAGTAATTATTGAATCTTAAGAAAATGAAGCCCATTCAGGACAATGAAGTAGGGATATATAGTTAACATTACACCTCATTCTTTACAACAAATACTCTAAGCTATTAGAAAATAGAATGTGTAGTTACATCTCTAATTAAAACAAGTCACTCAACATTTCCAACAATTTTTACTGGAGTTAGTATGAGTCATTTTTTTTTTTTACCCACACACCTTTAGAAGTCTGTTCCCATCAATCTAAATGTATCTCCCTGCATATGTGTACAATGTAGTGTGTGTGGTGTATGTATGTATGTGTGTAAAGTCTAGAGAACTCCGTGTTCCCCCTTCACTGCTCAGCTATGAGTGTTCTTGAGACAGAGTCTCTCGTGGTTCCAGAGCTAGCCATTTTCATGAGCCCCAGGAAGTCTATGGTCTCTAATCCCCACAGGACCAGGGGGTTATGTGTGTGTGGCATGCCTAGCTATTTATGTAATTGCTAAGGAATTGAATTCAGGCAATCTTGGGCCTCCTCTCTTGCTTTCCCCAGGAGAGGTCTTACCTGCTAAGCTATCTCTCTGGCCCCTAAGTATATTTTAAGCATAAACTATTTGAATTGATACAATTTTACTTTTTTTTTCTTTGAGCAGAGTCTCATGTAGCCCAAACTGGCTTTGAACTCACCAGGTAGCTGAGGATGACCTAGAATTTCTGATCCTCCTGCTTCTACCTTCTTGTGCTGGGATTACAGGCATATTCTAGCATGCTGATTTGTGTGGTCCTAGGTATTGAACCCAGAGCTTTGTGTATGCTAAGCAAAATCTCTACCAACCAAGGCACACCCTCAGCTTGAATTGCTAAGACTTTTCTAAGGTATATTTTACAATGCTTATATGAAGATACTAATCCCCAGAAAGATACAAACTGGACAGATATAAACTAAATGCCTATGTTTCTCAATGGGGAAAAGTTCAACTTTCTTCACAACATATGATTTCTGAAACTTCTCCAAGGATGAAAACAAGTGAACAAGCAAGTGATTTACAGACATCTGGGGTTAAAAATGCAAGAAATATTAACATATTAGCAATGGTTCAAATACTCAAGATTCATGCTAATGAGTTCAATTGTTATATAACGGATTTTCATGGATTAACAGGGCTCTGGGCATGCAAAATTATCATATAAATCAATGCCTTTTGAGACTTTGGGGTTTTTTTTTGCAGTTTATTTTGCAGGTAGAACTTTCAAAATGAAGTAAAACTCTAACTATCTTAAAGATATCCATGTAGACAACCCAGGGAATAAAGTGAGAAGTTCATTGAGGAAGGCCTTAAAATACATTTTGACTGTAAACACAGTAAAAATATGGGAGGTAGAAGAGCTGAAAAACTTATGCAACATTGCATTCAAATACATAGATCCTCTATCTACGTAAAACATGATTTTAGTAGTTAAACCCAACATTTCCAGTAACCATAGGAACAGTTCAAATTTGTAATATAAGCTCTCTTATCACGCTCCATCTAGGAAGGCAGGATGATTTAAGAACTGGGGCACCTGAGACTTTTTATTTACAATTCCTGTTTGCTTTATGGAAGATGTAGTTTCAAAATTTGGTCTTCTTCTTCAGCTTTCAGACCCAAATTCTTCTTATTGGAGTCTAGTTTAGACTTCTCTTTATTTATCTCAATATTTTCTTCATCACAAGAAAGAAATAAGCGTTTATTGTGCACCTTGTATGGGCACTGTCCTTGGGACAGACTTAGGACATAGATAAGTGTTAGCTTATGTCAGGTAATTGTTCTTAGTGGTTTGGCAGCTTGTTGGATCATAGGTTTAATCTCACATGTGCCTAGGTAATGGACTGTGCATTTTCCATCCACGATACTACCTTTCAGATATAAAGTTTTCCCCTTCGTTTAAAAACTCTATTTTAACAATTTCATAGATGTATATAATGCATTTTGACCATATTCACACCCCTCTTATAGCTTGGATTTTGTGGACAAGTTCACCTCAGCCTTGATCACATTTTTATCACATTCCCTCGTCCTTTGTCATTACAGGCTGGAATGTCCTGTTCCATGTTGAGCAAGGCTTTCCATTCCTCAAACCCTCATACTTCTCTCTCTCTCTCTCTCTCTCTCTCTCTCTCTCTCTCTCTCTCTCTCTCTCTCTCTCTCTGTTTTTGAGACAGGGTCTTTATGAATAGCTCTTGCTGGCTAGGCACTCACTATGTAGCCCATGCTAGCCTAGAATTTGTGACAGTCTTCCATCCTCTGCCTCCTAGTCCTGGCCTTATAGGTGTGTACCCATGCCAGGCTCATCTTTGCTTGTTTTTATTTGGACATTTTTGGAGAAATAGCAGGTGAATCTGTAATGTTCCACAGGCAGGTAGGTGACCAGGGTCGGGTACTTAGACAATGTACTGTTTCCAGGTGCCTTGCTAATTCTCATCAGGAAGTCTGGGTACCATTACCTCTTTGGCTACAGTAGAACATTTTCAGTGGAACATTCCATAGCTACATCCAACACCACGTGGCCAGCCTCTAGAGGACACAGTGTCTTGCAATCTCTTAAATTCATTCATTTATTTATTCAGCAAGTATCGAAAAATGTGCCAATCTCTATTCTAGTTACTGTGGACAATAGACTAAAACACCCACGTCCCTGTCTTCATGGAGCATATGGAGCATGCTGAGTAATATGGATAGACTGTTGGTACATACAAAAGTGTATATTTCAGGTAGTAAGTGCTATGCAGAAAAATCAAACCAGGTAAGTGGAATAAAACAAGACTAGGTAGAAGACATAGCTTTTGTGTAGGATGCTCAAGGATGTGTATAATAAGGTAAGACTTGAGCAGAAACTTGAAGGAAGCGACTGTTAGAATATCCCAGACAGATAATGACAAGACCAAAGGTTGTGAGAAGCTACTTGCTGTGTAGTTGTGGTCGCAAAGTGAGATCGCAGGAATTTGGGATGGATAAGGTAAGAGATAATTAGGTGAGAATATCAAGGGGGGTAGTTATCTCAGTGGTAGGGTGCTAGTTTTGTCTCCACAAGGCCCTGGGTTTGATCCCCAATTCCACCACTGCTATCACCAACCACAACAACCAAAATCCCGGAGTGCTCGGGTTAAGGACATGCACATCACACACGGTCTTTTGAACTTATGGTTTGGATTTGAGGTTTTATTCTGTGTGAAATAGGAAGCCATTGGTGTTCTATGAGCAGAGAACTGGCCTGACTAGACTTCCCATTGAAGAGCTCTATGGAGGATACAGTGTAAGAGTGCAGAAGCAGGAAGGCCAGTTAGACAGCTATTGTAACAATCCAGGCGAGAGGTGGTGGTGACCTGGGCATGGTGATGGCAGAGATAAAGGCAAAATGAGATGGGGTTCTGGATATAGATTGCACATGAGAGAAAGAGAGAATAAATGCTGATTCCTAGGTTTCCATGTTGAGGAATTGGAAGAATTGGATGGAGGTGCCTCTTTTGGAGTTGAGGAAATACTGTAGGAAGTGTGTGTGTGTGTGTGTGTGTGTGTGTGTGTGTGTGTGTGTGTGTATGAACATGCATTTTTGTATGTGGTGACAGACCCGGAAATTATATGGCATACTGTATCTTTGAATGCATCCAAACTACCCAAAACTGGGATTAAAGGCATGCATCACTGTGCCCAGTATTTCTGTGGGCTCCAAGCATCTGAACTAAGGTCCCTTAGGCTGTGCAGCAAATGCCTGGCCCACTGAGCATCTCCCCAGCTTCAATGTAATTTCCTTAAACACAAACATCACAATTACTCATACTGTGTTCTCTAAATTCTGGAAGGAGATCACTATTTCCTCTGGCTCAGATTCAGAGGAGAAACTCTGAGACACGTCCATCTCTGATGAAATGTCCAAGATGTCCAGTTGGGACCTTGTACGAGGAGGCAGTTGGGGCTTTGGTGGGAGATCTATGATAGGAGCGTGCTCTCTCTCTCTCTCTCTCTCTCTCTCTCTCTCTCTCTCTCTCTCTCGCTCGCTCGCTCTCCCTCTCCCTCTCTCCCCTAAGGGCGTGTTAGGATGAGCTGAGGCTACTCTTGCATGAGAGAGGCAGATCTGTTCTTAGTGTGTGCATGTGTGTGTTAGGGTGAAACTTTCTGGTATCCACAAATATAGGGTTAGTCCCTGCTCTTTGTGTTCCGTATCTTCCCTATTATAAGATTCACCTGCTGCACTTTCTACTTTTCCGCTCCCCCCGCTAGACTGTGAGTCTTCTGAGAATAAAGACCTAGTTGCAGTTGTCTGTAGTTGCCCCCACTGGATGGTGTCTGGGTCATGGAGATAATAATCATTTGTTACATCACGAAGGAACATGAAGGCATTCACTTGTATGCCCCAGATGTTCTGTGACCTGGCATAGCCACCGCATGGGGAGAGGTGACCTGCCCCAGGTTATAAACACTGCTTGCTCTACAGAAGCTAAATGACGCTGGCTGCCATCACCTACGGGGTCTTCATGTCTTGAGTATTTCTTTCCCTGCAAGTAACAGATTGAGGCCTATTTTCTCCAGAAAGCTTTTGCTGACTATCCATCTTGCAATCTGTTAACCAGCCGTTTCTTAAAACATTTCCTGTTATCACTGTGACTACAGCCGCATGTGCATGCTCCTGCATTTCGTGGTTTCCCTTCTTTTGGCTACACTGTGTCCTTAGAAATCGTGTATTTCATAAAATGGAACATTTTCTTCCCTATGACAGTGATACTATTAAGTTAAGGGCTGACCAAGAACTTACTATCTAATAAAGTATAGTACAGATCAGTAACTTATGAAAGTTACAACCACGAAACAATATAAAAATCATAAAACCACACCTGAAGTCCTATATAAAATAGTCAAAATCATATTAATTATATAAGATGACATGGTATTGGGGCTGGGGAAAGGACTCAGTGGGTAAAGGCACTTGCTTGCAAAGCCTGACAGTCTGGGTTTGATTCCCCAGTACTCATATAAAACCAGATGCACAAAGTGGTGCATACATCTGGAGTAGGCAGTGGCAAGACACCCTAATATGTACATGTGCACACACACACACACACACACACACACACACTCTTTGCAAATAAATAAAACTATTTTTAAAGAGAAGATCAATAATGATGTAAAATGTAAAAATCAACTTCAGCTGCTGTGAGGGAGTCAAGGAAATAGCACCCAAGACTAGTGGCAGGAATGTTCTGTGGGAGGCGGCAGGTATTTTGGTAATGTGCCCAATGGGTCCATAAGTGTTGTAGTAACTTTCTCATTGCTGCAGAAAAGAACCCAACCAAAAGCTGCTTGTGGATGAATGGGTTTATTAGGCTTACAGACTCGAGGGGAGACTCCATCCTGGCAGGGAAAACGATGGCATGAGCAGAGGGGTGGACATCACCTCCGCCACAGCACTGCAAACAGCGGCAGGAAGGTGTGTCAAACACTGGCAAGGGGACGCTGGCTTATCACATCCATAGTCCACTCCAGACAACACAGCTCCAACGAGGTTCTAATGCCCAAACTACTGGGGATCGAGCACTCAGAACACATTCGTTTGTGGGGGACACCTGGATCAAACCACTACAGTAAGCAATACTGATCTACAATTGTGCTTGTTAGGAATAACGACATTTAGAAATGGTGAGACTTGAGTATTGAGATTGATGTCATATTCAATTAAGAAAAACTTGATAATCTCATTAAAATCATAAATAAGATTACCATAATGTTGGGTAAAGGCTGACAACATATGCAATAGGGAATCCAATTAAGAAAATACAAGACTAAGAGAATGAGGAAATGAGCTTGTTGGCCTCAAAGCAATCTTCCAAAGAGAATCAGCTTGGATATACTTGCCAAGATTTATTTAAAACTCATTTAAAAATAATTATTTTTAATTTATTATTATTTTATTTCTTTATAAATTGTTTTAATTTTTTCTTATATATCCCATTACCCTCTTATCCCCTTCCCACCCCAACTGAGTCTCTTCTTCCCACCACACTTACCTGTGGCCCTGCCACTGAAGAGAACAAGTCCCCCTCACAGCAGCCATTAACAGCCATTAACTGCCCCACATTAGGTGTGGGGTCTCCTGAGCCCTTCTATCCCTGAAACAATGTCCACTGACCTTATCTCTCAGAGCTGTTAAGGTGTGTTTCTCAGGAGATGACAATTTACACATTTCCATGAAACTAGCATGGGTGCATGTCCGTGGTAGTTTTCTGAGATTAGGATTATTTCCAAACAACTGATGAAAACCAAACCAGATAAACAAAAGCCAAAACATGCAAGCAAAGAATTAGTGAGCTCATTTCAGATGTTAACAATGATCTGAAATTTTGTTGGGCTGCGGAGTTGGTGCTGAGTGTCTGACTTATCCTGAGTGGAGGAACTTTCCTGTCTTTTATTCTTAGCTAATGATTCCCAAGTGAGTTTTTGATATGTGCAGGTACAATCAGAAACAAGACCGCAAAGATTTTCTTTTTCTCAGGGGCTATGTCATCTTTGGTTGGAAGTATGACTGAGTTCATTATGCTTGTGTGCACGCGCATGCTACAGAGAGAGCAACGCTAAATCAGACTGCCAACAGTCCTGCCATGGCTCAGGGAACATTGCAGAAGAAGGGGTGGAAAGATTGTAAGCCCCACAGAGTGGGTAGGAATACCCTGAGACATGCCGCTCCCCCTCACAACTCCACAAGGATTAACTAAGGCCTTCGTGACCCCACAGTGGACATCATGACCCACTGAGGAGGGCCCCAGGGAAATGGGAGCAGGGGCAAGGGATAAAAGAATATAATCTGTTATAATATATAGATATAATATATATATAATAAAATAAATTTAACAGACTGTTCAGTGGAACTACAAATCAGACTGTTCTTGGGATAATGGGAAAGGAGGCATTTTGCACTAAGGATATTCACAAGAATTTATGGAATCTGCCCAAGATTTCAGACACCATCCAAAATGGGATTAGATCATGAGCAGAGAGAAAGCACAGAATGTCAACTTGAAGGCCTATTGGTCTGGGCTGGGGGTGTAGATTAGTGGTTGAGGGCTTGCTCAGCATGTGTGAAGCCCTAGTTTTGGTAGCCATCCCTCAACAAAAAAGATGCACTTGTTCAACAGGCCACTGACATTGTTCATTCATTTGTTGCCTCTATACAGACTACTTCTTAGGAGAAGGAGCCATGTATTATATTCATCCTGAAGGAGGCAAATCTGACGTATAGGATTTGTTGAATGAATCAATGCACAAATTAATATCAGTGAGGTAAAAATTTAAATCCAAATTTAACAATTGTGGGTTGAGTTGATTTTCTTACTTTTTTAAGTGGCAAGAAAATAGTACTTACCTCATTGGATTTGTTTGATAGCTAGATATATGATAATGTATGCAAAAATCCATAGCATAGTCGCTGGTATCTAATGAATATTGATAACTGAGAGTTGTAATGTCATAAGCATTATTGTGCTCATTAGAGTTACAAGAATTAGAATATACTGACACTTCCCAGCTTGACCTGATTACCTTGACCTTGGTAATATGTTCTTCACTCCACTTTGGCTTTGTGACCTTGATCCCTGGGTCTTTGCTTCTCCTCCTCACTGAGGAAACAGTTTCCTGCTGGAATAATTACTTCCTCATCTGATAAAGTAGTGATCACCTAGGGCTGAGGTCATCAGAGATGGAGACACCACAGAGGTGACAATTTTTGTGGTCTCTGAAGAATGGATGTAAGGAAACTCAAGGGGAAGGAAATCTCTTCTCTTCCTTTCCCCTGCCTGTTTGCTGGTGTGTGTGTGTGTGTGTGTGTGTGTGTGGTGTTGGTGGTGGCTTCTCTCTCTCTCTGTCTCTCTCTCTCTGTCTCTCTCTCTCTCTCTCTGTCTCTCTCTCTCTGCTTGGACCTGTGAAAGGGCCTCTTTCACCATTATGTAACTTCCCTTGGATCTGTAACTTTAATAAATCCCTTCCTCCCATGACTGTGCCTGGCTTGGAGGTTCATCCCAGTGGCATGTGGCTGATGATGACAACACACCAAAGAGAGACTTGTACATCCATGTGTATTGTGATGCTATGAAATTCTGTCATTTACAGCAAAATGGACAGCACTGGGAGGACTTTATGTTAAGCAGAATAAGCTAGGCTTAGGTAAGTGTGGAGTATTTTCTCCCCATGAAAAAAGTCAATTTGCGTGGTGATTCCCAGAGCTTGGAAGGGTGTGTATATGGTAGGGAAAATGAAAAATGGATTATTGGATTTGGTTAGTGCTGTATGAATGTATGAAAATACCATAATGGCCCCCATTCATGTGTACGATGAATATGAGTTAAGAATCTAACCTGAAATTACAACTCATTGGGTGTTTCTCATTAAGTTTATGTGTGGTGGATAAATCTTATCCTTTGACTCAAGGCCGAGTGAGAACAGACTGACATCTGCATGTTCTCTTTGGAGCTGGTTATTTTTCTCATAACAGATAAATTATTTGTAAGCAAAAATTAACGATAAAAATCAATTTCCATCATCTTAAAAAAATGTGGTGAGCATCTTATCTCCCCAGAGCTCTGAGAGCTGGAAAGTAATTTATCTATGGAGAGAGAGCTATTGGAACGTGGAGCTCACAAATTCAGGGTTCGGGGAACTGAGGCTTTTAGTTATGGATGGGAGCTTTTGCTGCAGAGCTAGGACATGACAGATGCTTAGAGGACATGACACATTACATCATTATAACTAATTATTAATAAGTAAGTATGTGCCATGGGCTTCAACTGTTTACAGTGATCTCGATGGGTTACCAGAATCCTGTACAAGCATTGGGTATAGGTACTGTTATTGTTCGGTTTTCAGATCAGGAAACTGAGGCACAAAGTTGCTAAGCCAGGATAGATACCCAAGCCATCTAATGCTGGTACTAATTATTATACTAGATGACTCTAGGTTGTCAGAAATTTACATAAGTACCCTTTGTTGTATCAGCAAATCTCAGATCTCTGCTAGCCAATCCAGACAAATTTTTTTTTGAGGTAGGGTCTCTCTTTAGCCCAGGCTGACCTGGAATTCACTATGTAGTCTCAGGCTAGCCTTGTACTCATAGTGATTCCCCTACCTTTGCCTCCCGAGTACTGGGATTAAAGGTGTGTGTCACCACACCAGGCAGTCAAGAGATTATTTATTTGCAAACAGAGAGATGAGGAGAGAGACAGAGAGAGACACAGAGAGAGACAGAGAAAGAGATACAGAGAGAGAGAGAGAAAGTATGGGTATGCTAGGGCCTTTAGCTATGGCTAACAAACCCCAAATACATGCGCTGCTTTGGCTTTATGTGGGTACTGAGGAATCAAGTCTGGGTTGTTAGGCTTTGCAGTCAAGATGCCTAAACTTCTGAGCCTTTTTTTTTTTTTTTTTTTGGTTTTTGAGGTAGGGTCTCGCTCTAGTTCAGGCTGACCTGGAATTCACTATGTAGTCTCAGGGTGGCCTTGAACCCATGGCGATCCTCCTACCTCTGCCTCCCTAGTGCTGGGATTAAAGGTGTGCGCCACTATGCCCCTCTGAGCCTTTTCTCCAGCTTCATCAAGAGATTTTTAGGGTAAGAGGCAAAAGTACTCAGATAATCAGGAAAAGGGAAAAAAAAATCAACTTCTGTATGAACACGTTCCTCCATTTATTTTAGTGGGGGCCACCTGCATTTTTCTTATGAAGTTTTAAATATGTTATATATGAAAATTGATAATGCAACCCATTATTTTGTATGATAATTAAAATTAATAAAGGAGAACTAGGAAGATAGCTCAGTCAGTAAAGTGCTTTCGGTAGGCGCATAAAGGCCTGAGTTTGATCCTTGGAATCCCTGTTTGCAATCCCAAAGCTGGAGAGGTGGAGACCACTACATCTCTGGGGCTTGGTGGCCAGCCAGCCTAGTTTAATTAGGCCACAGAGAGACCCTATCTCCAAAACACACTCCACATGCATGTACACATGTGTATACCCCCCCTCTATACACATGTGCCTCCAAACACACATGCCGAAATTAATAAAAGAGGGGAAACCATGTTATTTTTAGAGGGGTTCAATTTTATGATGTTTTCAAAGTTACTCATATTTGTGACATTGATAAACGCACAACTCATCCAATTTGGGAGACAGTGCCATCATCACTGCCTTGCCTTCTGTCCTCAGCCCTGTTCCTGCACCTCCTTCCCCTTCTTTGCTGACAGACCCTGTCTGTGTGCATCCATCCTGCTCTTAAGGATGGCCAGCATGTGGCCTCATGATGAAAGGGGCAGTCCCAGGTGATCAGGCACTTGAGTACCTGTCCGAATCTCTTCCAGTAGCTATCTGAACCTAGCCATTTTCCCCACCTCCCTGCCTCATCTGCTCTGGCTTCTGGCTGGGCCTGGAACATTCCAGAGCTGTTCTCTTTAGTGCTGGGTGTTCCCTCTGTCTAGAATATGGTCCCCTGGGTAGCTCCCCATCTCCTGTGAGGCTTGACTTGAGTATTTCCTTCCTGTGACATCCTGGTGGCTTTCTTTAAATTTCTCTCCTATTTCTATTACCGGTATTCTCATATGCTCCACTCTCCCTTTATCCCTAGTGACTGTCAATTTTAGCACACCATGTCATTAACTTATTTATCATGTCTGTTGTCTCTGCACCCCTGCTGGGATGTTTACTATATGAAGGCAGAGCTCTTTGTAATTTGTTCATTGATATAGCTCATGTACCTAGAAACATGTTCAGCATATATTAGCCACAAAATAGCTATTTGTTCAATTAATACATGAATGAACACTAGAGGATTCTGGGAATATTTTCCAACTGATAAGGAGAGTAGAAGACCTCTGCCTCCCTCTGGAGCTTATTTTCTCCCTTGTGAGTGGCCTGATTCTCACCACTGCAGGCGAACAGAGAATCTCCACTCTGGCCATGGCTCTGCTTCTGCTGAGCTTCTGACCCAGCACCAGCAAAAGTCTAGCTCGCTACTAAAAATAGAATCTAGGTAATCCAGAAATGTGTATATTTGTTAACCTACACTGATCACACTCTCTGATGGAGATTGTGCTTGTATTTCTCAGGATGCAGTGAGAGAGCTGGGGCCCATCTAACCCTACCAACTGACCATAGGCCGATAGCTGAGATTCTGGCAAGAGAGGAGCCACCACAGTCATACCGTGGAGGATCCTTATGGAATCCCACAGAGAAGGACGGGAGGAACGAGGGACCCACAGCCACAGACATTCAATCTACACAGGATAAGCCAGAGAGACAGAAACCAAGGATCGTCGACACAAAGACCCCTAAACTCACAATCTTAAAGCAGCCTTAATACTCATCCACCACGACTCAGGGAACTGAGCGGAAGAGGGGGCAGAAAGATTGTGAGAGCCGTGGTGGGGGAGACTATCCAGAGGCATGGCACCCTTCAGTAACAACACACTTGGGCCAGGAGGACCGGGCTGAGTACTAGCCTATCCAGTGTTCTGTGCCACAAGGACTGATCCAGATGACCCACAGAGGAAGATATCCAGCTGATTGGGGATGTGGAGGGGGGGGGCATTGGGGAATTGGGGATAACAACTCACTGTTTGCCCACTGAATAATGTAACACATTATGGACAATAAAATATATATTTAAGATTTAAAAAAAAGTCTAGCTTGACTTTATTGCTTGTTGATCAAAAATTTAATTCTTTTAAAAATATTTACTCCCGTGTGTGTTTGCACATGCTTGCCATGGCACGTGTGTGGAAATCAGAGGTCAGCCTTGATGTGTCTGCGCTCCTCTTCCACCCTCCTTGAGCTACAAGTGCTTCTCTGCAAGCTTAGGATTCTCCTGGCTCCACCTCCCATTGTCACAGGGATGTTGGGATCACAGTCCAGCTTTATGTGGGTGCTGGGGAGGATGGAACTTGGGTCTCCTGGCTTTGCAAGCAAGCACTGCTGAGCCAGCTCCCCAGCCCTCTCACGTCTTTTTCTGTAGCCACTGTTAGCAATGGTTACACTTGCAATCCAAAGCATCCTTTGCAGATAGAATAATTGATGAAGCTATTATGGTCTACTCTAAATATTGTCAAAAGATATTTATCTAACCTTTGTCCCTAGTTCCTGGTACAGAGTTCTGAAAATCCTTAAAATTTCTTGAGTAATAGGGATGCCAGTGCACTTCTGTTTTAATGAGGAGATTCTCCAGAGGGTCATAGATGGCTCCAGGACAGGAGCTGGTTGCCAGAAAGACCAAAGCTCGTGTAGAAGGTTGGAACTTTCAGTTCCACTCTACTTTCCCAGGAGGGGAGAATCTGGAGACCCCGCAGATCATCAATGTTCATGATCTTGCCTTCATAATAAAAGGTCCATTGAAACTGCTACATTGTGGGTTGGTGGACACTTTTAAGCCCTGAGAGACACTGCTCGAAGGTGCCCAGAAGTGGGGCATGTGCAGAGAAGGCATGGAAGGAAGCTCTGTGTCCTTTCCCAACCTCATGGCCCTCTGCATAACTCCCATCTGGTTGTTTCTGAATGTTCCATGTAGATGTACATTGTATGTACCAAATATATATGTATATATAGATGTATAGATGCATCCCAGAGGGAGCACTTTCCTAGCATGCATGAGGCTCTGGGTTCAATTCTCAGTCTTGCAAAACAACGGCATCAACAGCAGAACAGGCAAACAAGAAATCCCCAACCTGCAAACAGTGAGTAAAGTGCTTTCCTGAGTTTTGTGAGTCATGTAAGTAATTGCGGAATCAAAGGGGAGAGGGGACAGTGAACTCCTGCATCTGCAGTGCAGTGGAGATCAAGGGAGCATGGCACTCAATGTGTGGTTGAAGTGAAGGGCATTCTTGGAGGGCGAATCCCTAACCTGTGAAGATGGGTGCCAATCCCAAGAATGGAATGGAATTGTTGGAAGCTACAACGTGCTTGGTGTTAGAAGGGAAAAAGTCCCTGGGTGTCAGAAACACAGGGATTGGCTAGAAAATCTGTGGTGCCTAGAAGCAAGGCTTGGGAGGAGAAAGGATGGCGGTGCACAAGGAAGGACCCTTGACCCCTCAGGGCTGCCTGGTCACTCACAGTATGACGTTGTAGCTGCGCTGGGCTCAGTTACCATATGGAATTTGGAGACACCCAAAGACATGTGGGGAAATGCAAAATAGCAGTAGACTTTCTAGACACTCCCTTGGCATCTCTAGTGGAAAGTACAGTAAGTGCTGGGCTGAGAGTTGATGGTAGATCAGGTCAGGTTTGCTCAGTCTGCTCTTAAGCCTCAAAACCACCCACAAAGGGGAAGGTTATGCTGAAACAACAAAAAGTACCTCTAAGGCCTCCTGGTCACCAAGAAGGTAGACAAAACCAAGAGGCTGCTTATGTCAGGCTGTGTGGGGTAGAGCGACAGTGCAAGAGTTGTGTCATTTTCTGGGTCAGTGTCATCAGCTTCCGGAAGACCCTTTACTAGAGTGGATATTGAGATGACTCATTTTGAAGCGCACTTTTGAATATTGATTGAAGTGCATGTTTGGGTTAATGTAGGACCAAACCATTGAACAAGCAGTGGTGGCTTCACAAAACAGAGAGAAGCTTGTTCCTGAGGACACAAGGTCAAGCCTCTGTAAACTGTGTTTAAACTAAGAAGGGGGGTGGACTGTCCAACTCCCCTTATACATGCCAAGTGTAACCTCCCTGGGGCCTACAGAAAGTCTCTTTCTAGAGTTGGCTCAGCAGTTATAGGTGCTTGATTGCAAAGCTTGATGGCCCGGCTTCAATTCCCCTGTACCCACATAAGGCCAGATACACAAGGCGGCACATGCATCTGGAGTTTGTTTGCAGGGGCAAGGGGCCCTGGTGTGCCCATTTTCCTCTCTCCTCCTCTCTTTCTCTCTCTCTTGCAAATAAATAAAGAAGTAAGTATATTTTTAAAAGTCTCTCTTTTTATAGAAATGTTCAAGGTGTTAGGAAATACTAAAGGGCATTTCACTCATACTTAGGTTTCAGAACACCTTCCTGGAAGACCTCATACTAGGTAGAGACCTGAAAGATGAATGAGAACTAGTCCTGGAAAGAAGACGAGGAGGGGAAGAGATTCTTAGGCAGTGACAATAACAGGAGTAACTATTTTGAAACATATATGAACGCTTACTAAGCACTGTGCTGACATTTGAACTCTTACACTTAAAGTAGTATTTGTGGTAACCTTGTGAGTAGGAACTACTGTTATTCTAGTTTACAGATGAAGATTTAGGATCAAAGAGGCTAAGCAAGTTACTAATACCACAGCTTCTAAGTGGTAGATCTAAAGTTCAAACCAGTCTGATAGTAGATATGAAGTGTCAGGCACTGCTTCTAGATCCTGGAAGTTCCTTCCTGTGCTTTGGTAGAGAAGTGAGCCTGGGGGAGGGATGGATGCTTGATATATTCAGAGAACTCAGGCTCCTCCATCCCTAAAGGAGCATTGAGGATCTGTTGTCTTCATGGGAACTGTGGAAGGAGCCCATTAGAGCCAGAAGGACTGTTAGAAAAGCGAGGTTTGCTACCTGGGTTTTCTCTGAGCCTTAGGGACATTTGAAAAACACCTCTAAAAGATGAGAATTTTCTTTTATTTAAAATTTCTTTTATAAATATTTATCTGTTATGGGAGAAAAACAAGTTCCAGAGGGGGAAAAACACACACATTGCTGTACTCTCTGTCTAAGAAGGCCAAGTGAATTCTTATCTGTTGCCAATATACTTAATTAGGGCAGACCAAAGAAGTACCATTTAAAATTATGGGAGTTTTTAAAAGTCATTGAAAAAAAAAGTAGAAATGATATTAAGCGGTCAAAAACCAATATTCCAGAAATTAAAAAATATACTAATAAGAGAAATTCAAGAAGACAAGAGTGGGAGCTAAGAATATTATAAAGTGTTTTGTAGACTTCTTAAAGCAGCTCTCTAAAATTTGTCATTTCTGCACAGCAGTAAGTTAAGGTTTTACAATAGTTGCCAAAATTGTTTTTAGGACTGGAGAGATGGTTCAGCAGTTAAGGCACCTGCCTCTAGTGCCTAAGGACTCTGATTCAATTCCCCAGTACCCACAAGGTGGTGACCCTGGTACCACCCCCTCTCTTTCTCTGTATCTGCTTGAAAATGAATAAATAAAAATAACAAAAAATTGTTTTTAATTTCTTATGAGATTGCTTGATTTGTATTCTCCTTTTCTTTTCTTTTTTATTTTATTTTATTTATTCATTTGAGAGAAAGAGGGAGAGAGGGAGAGAGAAAGAAAGAGAAAGAGAGAAGAATGGGTGTACCAGGGCCTCCAGCCAGTGCAAATGAACTCCAGATGCATGCACCACCTTGTGCATCTGGCTTTATGTGTGTACTGGGGAATTGAACTCCAGCTGGTCCTTCTGCTTTGAAGGCAAATGCCTTAACCACTAAGCCATCTCTCCAGCCCCTATATTCTCCTTTTCTTGCTACATTGCTGATGTAAGACTTATAATAAAATTAAGTTTTTTTTGTTTACATAATAATAATAATAGCATTTCATAACTGCTGAGTGGGCACACTTATACATGGTATTTAATTAGATATTCCAAACCCTGTGAGATACAAATTATAACTGGCATCATTGTTATAAATGGTATTATATAATTGCTGTTAGAACTGGTATGAGGATCACTTTATGGCTCATGATAGTCGTATGATTTTTCCCAAGATGCAAGCAGTATTTCAGGACCCAAACCTAGAAGTTCTGTACTATAGGGTGGCTTTAGCATCTGTTGAACTTGGGGTTGATTTCCAATTGTATCTTTAGAAATTATTTAACCTTTTTCAATCCGCAGTTTCTTCTTCTGTAAAATGGGGATAAAAATACTCTCACCCTAATAGCTTTGTGGTGAGGATTAGATGAAACAATTTCTAAATGAGAAGTACTTAACTGTCATGTAATGTATGTTTAGTGAAAAGTTGTTAATAAAGAATAAAAGAGAAAATGAAAATGATGACGTGATAATACCTTCTTATTTGGAAGGGAATAAAGGATTCTCAGTGGTTCTCAGCTGGGCCTAGAGACACAGGCTTACTAATCCCAACTACTTAGGAGGCTGAGGCTGGAGGATCAAAAGTTCAAGGCCAGCCTGGGCAGTTCAGTGACTCTGGCTCAAAATAAACACGTAAAAAGAAAGAGGGCTGGGGATATAGGATAGTGGTAGAGTGTTTGCCTAGCATGCAGGGGGACCTGGGTTCACTCCCCAGTTATCCCAGAAATAAACAAGAACAACAAACCCCAGTAGTAGAGTTCAAGGGTGAGGATAAACATATACAATGCACAGGACAGACCCACACCAAAGAATTATCTGATCCAAATGTTAATTGTGTGGACGTTGAAAATGTGCGTTACAAGGACCCATCCAGTCTAATTGTAATGAGCCAGGTAAGTATCACTTCTCTGGGCAAAGAATTTGACAAATTAGGAGACAGTTCATTATCTTTGCTGGGGCAGAACACAAAGCCAGGGTTTAAGGAAACAATAGAGCTTATGTTGCACATATGAGCAGAATGCTGATCTGGAGATTTTAATTAGAGAGAAAAGATAAGAGTTTTAGTGAAGTTACTTGTAGTTTAGCGGGGATAGTTTTTAACACTGATCCTTATGATGCCATTATTTAATTTTTTTTTCATATGATGACTTAGTTCATCAGTAAATGGCCTTAGTTTATTTCCCATCATTCATTGAACATTTTTAATGACCAAGGCTTTAAGACCATCAGTACCATATGAGTTAATGAAAAAAATTATAGGAAATTTTATCTCAGTGGAAAAAAATAATTTGGATTTATTATGATAAAGACCAGAATATAATATTCTCTTACTAGGAATTAGGAAACTCTGCTTTTAATGAAGATCTTAGACTCCCTGAATTTGAATATTTCAAACCTATATTACAAAAAATTGAAACCCACATACCAATTCACTTAGAGGTTATTGATTATGATGAGTTATTTTTTTAGATTTATAATATGAATTATTTATTATTGTGCAACTCTCTTTGCATTAGTGGCTTTTGCAAAGTGATGCAGAAAAGCAATCTTTTGCCAACTTCCATTCATGTTTGAATAAGAATTTCCTGTGTGTATGTCAAAATCCATCACCCTCGGACCCAGAGATGTCAGATTTTATAATGTGCAAACATAGAGATCATTTATAAAGGGAGATTATCTTTTAAATGGAAAATATTACAGAAAGATGCATTGCTGTAGTTAAAGACAAAGTCTTAGCACTATGACTAAGCTCTCATTACTGTAGCAGGAAGAACCTCAAAGGTGTTGGCCACACTGTCAATGGGGAACAGGGCTGATGCTGTTCTGGTCCTGCCTACTGGGCCCAGCTTGCACCGTGGTTGGAGGTGAGAATTTAGTGTGTCATCTAGAGAAGAGCAGGAGTGGGAAGAAGGTAATCATTCATTCGTTCATCGTTCATGTATGTATATGTGTATGGTGTGCTTGGATGCATATTTGTATGTGTGAGGGTGCATATGTATATGGCATGTGTGCATACATGCACAGGTTAAATAAAGGTAGACAGATATCAGGCAGCTTTCTCAGTTTCTCTTAACCTTATTTATTCTTTAAAAATATTTTTTTTAGACAGGGTCTTTCACAGAACCTGGATCTCACCAGTTTGGCTAGACCAGCTAGCCAATAAATACACCTTGGAGATACTCCTGCCTGTCTCTCGGTACTGGACTTATCAGCATGTGTTTCCACACACGCGTGTTATGTTGGGCTGGGGATCATGGCATTATGGGTGCTGGGGATCCAAATGCAGGTCCTCATTCTCATGCAGCGAGCATTTGGTCTTCTGAGCCATCTCCCCAGCTCCTCCCATTTTAAAAATTGTAGCAAAATATCCATAACACATTTATTGTTTAGCTAGGAGATGGCAGGTCATATTCATGCTGGCAAGAGAGCAGCAATGAAGGTAGAACAGAAGCAAAGAGCAGAGCCTGAGGGGAAACGGCTCTCCCAAAGGTGAGGATGGTGTGAAAGAAACATTAATTGTCTGATACCTAGACAAGTTGTTACACTGATTGTAACTGCAACCATGAAAGGAACAAGGTATTACAAGAGAGACCAGCGGAAGCGGGCCAATGGTGTCTCACGCCTGTAACTCCAGCACTTGGGAGGATGAGGTAGGTGGTCCATCTTGAGTTGGAGGCCCAACCTGGGCCACAGAGTGAGCTCTGGTCAGCCTAGGCTACAGGGATCCCCTGCCTCAGACAGATAGAAAGACAGACAGACAGACAGGCAGGCAGACAAATAAGCAAAGAAACAAAAGAGTAAAGGGAAGAACTAATTTAACCTCAGGGTCAGAGGTAATGGCTAGGAGGTAGAGCCTTGCTCAATGTGAAAAACTAAAATACCCACAACATTAATTCACCTAAAAACCAGCCATAACAATTATTTTAAAAACCAAAACCAGGGCTGGAGAGATGGTTCAGCGGTTAAGGCACTTGCCTCCAGTGCCTAAGGCCCCGGGTTCAATTCCCCAGGACCCACATAAGCCAGACCCACAAGGTGGTGGCCCTGGTGTGTTTTCTCTCTCTCTCTCTCTCTCTCTCTCTCTCTCTCTCTCTCTCTCTCTCTCTCTCTCCCTCTGCTTGAAAATGAATAAATAAAATATCAAGAAAAACAAAAAACAAAACCAAACAAATGAAAAAAACCAAAGGTGTGGTTTGAGGTGGACAAGCAGTATAATTCAGATATAAACTATTTCTAATTAAATGAGAAGTTCCAGGCCTTTAAAAGACATCGGTTTGATAGGTAGTGGTTATTTTCACTATTAAGAGAAGCAAACCAACTGAGAGAAGATTAAAAAGTCAGAAGTGGCCTTAGTTACTGGTGATTTTGTGAAAGGGGGGTTTAAAACAAAGATGAGGATGGTGGGTGGGCGAGGAATCGGGAAAGAAGCATGGAAGGAGGCAGACAAAAAAGACAGATAGGCTGAGGAGCCCATGAGGGAAAGTGGGGGTTAAGATCACAGAAAATGAGGGGTGCTAGAATGCAGCAGGAAATGGGCCTGGGGTGACCTCCCCATAGACTCTGACCTGGGCAGGAAGCGAAGGGCATCGCCTGAGGAGAAGAAAGGGACTTAGGAGGAGAAGGTCAGTTACATAAACCTTGCTAAAGCTTTTATCCTGGTTGGGGTTTTAGCATTTGTCTTGCTGGTGAGTACTGACCATGGACAGGAATGTCGACAGCAAAGAATTGATTCATATAACATATACTATGGAGTGCAGGGAGTTGCTTTGGGGCTCTGTCTTGTCTGGATTCCTTTTGGGGGTAACATAAGATATGCCTAGATCAGAAAAAAAATGTCTCATTTCCTCCCTTTCTGTCACCTCCGATGAAGAAATAATTGCATGGAACTCTCAGTTGGAATAAATCTTTGTGTTTTAATAAGGCCGAAGGTTGAGGTGTGGGAACTAAGTTGTTGGAAAGTGTATTGATAATTCATTCCGATTTAGACTGAGAAGGAAAATGATAAAATAATCCATGAGGCAAGAAACAAAGCAAACATGAAAAAAAAAAGTCCAAACCAAAACCTCATTGGGGGCAAATGGAGAAAAACTAATGTGAAGAACGAATGTGTGTGGCTCACAACTGTTCTTTAAACCAGCTGTAAAAAGTGTGGCAAGAGGAATGGAGGCAAGAGATATAAAAATAAACAGCATTAAGTTACAAGGGATAATTACAGGAGCCAAAAGCAGAGGTGACTTTTGCAAAGGACCCAGCTAACTTTAGACTCCAAACATTTCCTCTTAGAAGACTGAGGGGCTTTCAGTCTTTCAGGGCTTAACAAGATTCTAAATGCATGTGTCTTAAATACACACGAGCACATATTTTAATGTGTGTGTTTTTCCTGTGGAAGGAGTCAAGACTAGGAGATGTGTTCTTGTCTGTCATTTGGAGGCTAGCTTCTAGTACATTTTATTTGACTGTTAAAAGCTCTGGAGAAGAGTCAGCAAATAGAAATCGGTCTACAGAAATAACATGGCTTCCTGGAACTTAAGGGGAAGGAAATGGGTGGTTTCTTTAATTACTATAGTATTTCATTGTGTATGTGTTATAACTAAAGATAGACATTTGGCTAATGTCCTCAGGAGGGAAGGTGAATTTGGAAATGAATGAATTTCAGAAGATGGGAACGGTTATGTTGAATTTACTAGGTTGAGACAGTTCTGCTCTTAGTTTTCAGTATCCTGGCTAGATCAGAGTGGACTGAAATTTGAAATATCTGAAATATTTATAATAACTGAAATATCTCTGATATTTAAAAAGCTTAGATTCAAGGGCATTATTATTTACATATGGAGAGCTAATGACTTTAATGTAGGCAAGAAAGCTTATTTACAAGGAAGACTGTGATTGAGGATGGCAGAAGTGTTGGTGGGGCCTTAATTAATTGATTTGCTAATTATTCTTTTCTGCTGGGTGTTAAAGTACTTTTGCTAATGAGCCTCAGAAACAAGAATGCTACAAAGAGCATTTTTAACACAGTTGTACGCAATGGCTTCTTGGCCATTTGAAAGCAACAATTTGGGGTCCTTTTACGCAGAGATTACAGACTGACTTTAAATTGAAGAGGTATACACGTCTCTATATGTGTATTGATTTACCAGCTATGTGACTTAGCTGAGATGTGGCCTTAAGTGAAATTTAATGGAATTGAAAAAGAATTAGATGACATATTCGAATTTAAATAAAATTTAAATAAAAATTAAAATTTTGTCCATGGCAGTGCATATGTTGCTTAGACTATTTTTAAAAAATATTTTATTTATTCTCAAGCAGAGACAGACAGAGAGAGAGAGAGAGAGAGAGAGAGAGAGAGAGAGAGAGAGAGAACACACCAAGGCCACCACCTTGTGGGACTGGTGTATGTGGGTACTGGGGAATTGAACCCGGGGCCTTAGGCACTAGAGGCAAGTGCCTTAACCGCTGAGCCATCTCTCTAGTCCCATGTTGCTTAGACTTTTAAAGACAAGGTACTAGATATGGCTGTGCTCATTGGTGTGGGAAGAGCTGGAGGAGTGACTAGAAGTCTCTCTCACTTTATTCATCTGGCCCAGACACTTGCATTTCTTCTGTATTTGAAAGTCATGATACAGAAAAAATTTATATCCCAGAATTTCTGTGTCTATATAATAAATGCAAACTCGTAATTACTTCAGTATGTTCTCACTCATAATGCCTTGCCAACAACGTTTACTGTTTCCAGGGTGAGTTTCTTCACCATTGTCTTCCACAGGCGTGCTCCCTCCTAACAACAGTTTGGCTCACCATGCCATCTCTTCTGTGATGCTTGATGTTAGACCATTTCCTCACTGACTCAGGAGGTGGGGACTGCTGAGAGTGGCGAACATTAGGAAGCATGGATCATGCTCTAGGTGGTGCTGGCAACTGATGTTCATTCTTTAATAACCTCCCCATTTTACTGGTGAGGGAAGAGAGGCCTAGGGAATGCCAATTGTCATAGACAGCCACACGCTGCTGGGATGAATCTCCAAACCAGGCACAGTTATGCAAGGAAAGGAAAAGATCCAGATCCAGGGAAAGTTCCATAATAGTGAAAGAAGCTATACCCTCTCACAGGTCCAAGCAGAGAGAGAGAGAAGCCATCACCAACACCACACATACAGAACAGGAAATAGGCAGAGGAAAGAGAGATTTTCTCCCCCTTTATATAGCCTTAGGGTGGGGTTTCGCAACCCTATCCAGGACTTGTTGGCTTCCCAAGTCTTTGGAATTTCCTTCTTGCTCTGCCCTTCAAGGAAGGAATGTTCCTAGCTCCCCTGAACTTTCTTACATCCTGCCCCTTACTGAGAGAGCTGCCTTCCTGTGAACAACCTCAGAGACACAGCCAAGATTACTGAAAAGGTCAAGTTGACAACAAAACCTAACCATCACACCTGTTGTCCCACAGTTAGCAAGTGGCACAAAGCCAGCCAAGATAGAATCTAGATTTTGTTTTGTTTTGTTTTAAGGAATTTATTTTGCTCATAGTTTGAGAAGACACAGTCCATCATGTGGGAAAGCACTGTGGTAAGAGAGTGAAGTGGTTGGTCACGTTGTGTCCAGTCCTGACAGAAGCAGAAAGATGAATGCTGGTGCTCAGCTCACTTTCTTCTTTTTATTCAGTCCAGGACCTCAGCCCATGGAAGGGTGTTGTCCACATTCCAGGTGGTTCTTTCCACCTCAGTTAACCCAATTGAGAATCTCCCTCAAGATATGCCTAGAAGTTCATCTTCTTGCTGACTCTAGATTCAGTCAATTTGATGATGAAGATTAACATCACAAGAACTTAGATCTTTTTGATTATTCTGGATTTAATTGTAGAGTGCCTTGAATTGATTCATATAAC
>PVHP010013552.1:6090-40854 GCA_004024765.1 Zapus hudsonius
CCTTGCCTGGTTTGGGGATTAAGGCAATGGAAGCTTCATAGAAGGTGTCTGGGAGCCTTCCCTCTTTTTCGATGCTTCTAACAAGCTTCAGAAATAGTGGTTTCAGCTCTGTGCTGAAGGCTTGGTAGAATTCAGCTGAGAAACCATCTGGTCCTGGGCTTTTCCTTTTGGGAAGGTTTTTGATTACATCTTCAATCTCAATGGATGTGATAGGTTTATTTAGTGTTTTTATCTGTTCTGGGTTAAGCTTTGGCAGTTGGTAGGTGTCCAAATACTTATCCATCTCTTCCAGATTCTCTAATTTTGTGGAGTAGAGTTCTTGGAAATATGCCCGGATGATTCTTCCAATGTCTTCAGGATCTGTTGTGATCTCACCATTGTCCTTACTGATTTTGTTGATTTGGGCTTTCTCGTTTCTTCGTTTGATTAGATTGGCCAGGGGTTTGTCGAGTTTATTAACTTTTTCGAAGAACCAACTCTTTGATTTATGTATTTTTCAAATTGTTTTCTTTATTTCCAATTCATTAATCTCAGCTCTGATTTTAATTATTTCCTTTCATCTTGACCTCCTCAGGTTAGCTTTTACCATCTGCTCCAATGATCTTAGGTGGGTGGTTAGGCGATTGATATGAGACCTCTCTGTCTTTGATATGAAGGAATTTAGTGCAATGAACTTTCCCCTCAGGACTGCCTTCATTGTGTCCCATAAATTCTGATATGATGTGTTATCGTCATCATTTATTACTAGGAAATTCTGAATTTCCTGTTTTTTTTCTTGGATCACCAAATCATTTTCTAGGAGCGAATTATTCAGGCACCAATACTTTGTGTATTTTCTGGATCCTGTTCCACTGTTAACTTCTACCTTTAATGCACTATGGTCTGAAATGATGCAAGGAATTTCATCAATCTTCCTGAATTTGTTTAGGGAGGATTTGTGACATAAGATGTGATCAATTTTAGAAAAAGTCCCATGCACTGCTGAGAAGAATGTATATTATGTGTCTTTTGGGTAGAATGTTCTGTAAATATCTGTTAACCCCAGCTGGTCAATGATGTCACTTAGCTCCATTATGTCCTTGCTGATCTTCTGTTTGGTTGATCTGTCTAGAGCTGATAGAGGTGTATTAAAGTCACCTACTATGATGCAATTAGTCTATTTCTGCTTTATTTTTGAGTAGGGGTTCCTTTACGAACTGTGTTGCACCCGAATTTGGTGCATATATGTTATTGATGGTGATATCTTCCTGCTGGTTCATTCCTTTGATGAGTAAGAAGTGACCTTCCTTATCCTTTTTAATTGATTTTGGTATAAAGTCTATTTTGTCAGAGATTAGTGTAGCCACACCTGCTTTCTTTTTACTTCCACATGCCTGATAAACTGTTTTCCATCCTTTTACTCTAAGAAGATTTCTGTCTTTAGAAGTAAAGTGCATTTCCTGAAGGCAGCAGATGGAGGGGTCCATTTATCTGATACACCCTGCAAGTCTGTGTCTTTTTATAGGGGAGTTAAGTCCATTTATATTCAGTGATATAACTGTGAGGTTTGCTTTAAGCCCTGCCACGATGAAGGGTTAATGGGGTTTTTTTTGTCTGTGCTGCTGTTATTAGCACACTGACTGTGGTTGTCATGTCTGATCTCTGGTACTCTTCTGAGGTAGATTTCTCGTTTCTTCTGTGTGGGATATCTCTTGCAGGATCTTCTGAAATTTTGGCTTTGTTTTCAAATAGTCGCAGAGCTGGTTTACTTCATGGAACACTTTCACTTCTCCATCTATCATGAGGGATAGTTTTGCTGGGTACAGTAGTCTAGGTTGAAAGCCATACTTCTTTAGGCCCTGGAAAGCATTATTCCAAGTCGTTCTGGCTTTCATGGTTTCTAATGAGAAGTCTGAGGTAATTCTGATGGCTTTTCCTTTATAAGTTACGGTTTGCTTTCCTCTAGCAGCTTTGAGTATTTTATTTTTGCTTTCTCTGTTAGGGATCTTAATTAAAATGTGTCTTGGAGAATTCCTCTTCATGTCCTTTCTTTTTGGAGTCCTCTGGGCCCCTTGAAAGTTGAGTGGGCTTTCTCTTGTTAAATAGGGAAAGTTTTCTTGAATAATTCTGTGAAGATATTTCCTATGTCCCTAGCCTGGGTTTCTTCTCCCTCTGGGATCCCCATGATTCTAATTTTGGGCCTCTTTATGTTATCCCATAGATCCCTCACATTTTACTCACTTGATTTCTTGAATTTTTTGAAACCTATGACATCCTTATTAATTCCTTCTGACTTGTCTTCAACTTCTGATAGTCTGTCCTCCAGATTGTCAACTCTGGGACTGATTGATTCAAGGGAGGTTTTTAACATCTCCTTTTCATTATTGGTTTCTGCTATAATTTTGTTTATAGTCTCCAATTCTTTGGTGAGATCCAATTTCCAATCTATTTTTGATTTTGCTTGGGATTCCTAGTAATCATTTTTAAGTTTTCTGAATTCCTCATCAAATTTAATCAATTGATTGTCTAGTTCCTCTGTTAGTTGATTAATCGTCAATTCACTTATTGTGTTTTTGAATTTTTTCATATTTCTCTCCATTAAATTCAGTCTGGAGTCTATGCTTGAGTTACAAAGCTTCATCTCATTCATGTCTTTTCTCATAATTTCCATATCAGCCATTAACTATTTCATGTTTACATTGCAGTTGTGGTCAGGAGTCATATTATTCTCTTTGCAATTGTTTTTGTGGCGCCTCTACTTCCTTTCCACTTTCCTGTTCCATAATGGGACTAGGGGCCCTGGGTTGGGAAGTTCCTTCTTTAATTTATGTGGATTTTTTCTGTTGATTTCTTCCCATGTCCAGGTAGGGGAGTGGGACTCAGGCACCTTGGGGAGTGCTGTTTAGCCCGCTTTGCTTCCAAACAAAGTTCTTTCCTGTTGGGGTGTTCTGTCCCCAAAGAGGCTTAGATCTTTACCTGTCTGGATACCTCTGTCTGTGACTGTTTAGTTTGTGAGCCACCACATATGCCCCTGCCCCCAGTTGGTATGCTGCAGTAGAAACACAGTCCCAGCACTCCAACTATAGGGCCCAGTGTTCTCCCACCTGAATGTGCCCTCCTATCTGTGGCACATGGTCCCCGGTGCCCGCCGCCGCCTATGCCCTCCCAACACTGGCAGAGGTTCCCCGGTGCCTGAGGCCTGGCTCTGCTGCCAGGCAGCTGCAGTCCAGAGTGCACTCTGGGAATCACGCTAATTCAGTTTGCCCGAGGAGCACGTCTGCCTGTTTATGTGGGAGGGTCTCAGGGAGAAGTGCGCCCAAGAATCATTGGAGCGTCAGTGTCACGTGGCTTCTGGTGCTCACGGAAGCCACCTATATCCTCCCAGCCCTGGCAGATGTTCCCAGGTGCCTGAGGCCTGGCCCTGCAGCCAGGCAGCTGCAGTCCGGAGTGTGCTCCGGGAACTGCGCGTCTGCCCGTGTATGTGGGGGGGTCTCAGGGAGAAGTGCGCCCAAGAATCGCTGGAGGGAGGCTGGAGAAATGGGGTCCCGGGAGGGAGAGGTGCTCAGCCAGCAATAGCTCTCTGGCAGCACCAGAGAGGAGACAATGTCGTAGGCAGGAGTGGGAGCTAGGAGTGGGGGAAGGGTGGCGCTTTGTTCCTCTGCGGAGTAGAAAGCAGCTGGGGAGACCTGACCCCCGGGCTAGCATGGAGTTGGGGAGATGGTAGGTTTGGGTTCAGGGCCAGCTGGGGTCCCTGGTTTGGATACCAGCTGAAGAATCAAACCTTTTCAACGAGAGTCTTGGCAAGGCTGCTACTAGTCCGCCATGATGCTCCGCCTCTCCCCACTAATTTATTTTGATGGGTTTTCACATCACATGTGTGTTGTGGGCATGCTGTGCCACCTTCCCTGAACCTCCTGACTTAGAATTGCCAAACGCATGCTCACTTTCACATTATTTTGTATTTTGTTAATGCAATTTCTATAACATTTGGCATGATATTTATGATATATTATGAAGTCGTTATGGACTTGTTGACTACTTTGTATTCTCTATTCCACCTGGACCACATCTTTCCAGAGAGCAGGGACTCTGTTAGATATACATATCACTTTGTCACTAGTGGCCAGAACAGAGGCTGGCTGGCTCACGGTCTACAGGAAATATTTGTTGATTCAATAACTGTACGGGTCAGATATGCCTTAGTAGGTTTGAAGGTTGTGGGTGACTGGATAAAATGATTATTTGGGAACTGCTTTGAACAAGGCTCCATTGGCTTTCAGCAGCAGAAGTAGAAGTGAAGAAAGTCAAAGAAGAGGGTACCCTCCCTCTGGGAGCTTTTTCTTGATTTTTGCCTACTCATCCTTTGAAGGGTCTCTATTGGACTTTGCTTCTGTATTAGTCATTCTCAACAGTTCAGACCTATTTGAGACTCCTTGATGCTTACTTGGACTGGGGGTTGGGGTTTTTAAGAAATCAAAGTGCCCTCTGACATGGTGCTATTCTGGATCCCTGGCCTCACACTCAGGATGTTTGGTCATTATTAGTTCCCAGGCCATTGTCCCAGACAGGTATAGCCTTCCTGGCTTCAAAACAGTTTACATTATACTAGCAGGCAGGCCAGCATAAGGCAGGCAGGGTAGAAGTGTTTTTGGCAAGAAGAGCTTCCAAGAGTGAAATGATTCATCAATTCCCTGCCTTTGCTGGGTATTTGCACACCCTATTTTGGCTCTTTTGTTACTTTTTCTATTAGATTGATTGGCTTTTTCTTATTGACCTCTGGGCTTCTTTATATATCCTGGGAGCTCTCTCTCTCTCTCTCTCTCTGTGTGTGTGTGTGTGTGTGTGTGTGTGTGTGTGTGTGTGTGTGTTGTTAGGGAACAGACTAAAGACCTTTTATATACTAAACCAGTACTTTGCCACTGAGTTACAGCCCCAGTCCCTTTTGAGATGGAGACTTACTAAGCTTCCTAATCACAATGTAGCCCAAAGCAGGCCTTGAACTTGATATCCTTCTCCTCCAGTTTCCTGAGTAGCTAAGATGGAAGGTGTATAACACCAGGCCTGGTACAGTTTTATGTGTTGCAAATATCTTCTCTCAATTTGTGAATTCTGTATGAATGCCATTAATAATTTGTTTTCAGGTCTTTTGTTCTGAGAGTAAGTTTGCATTTAATGAAATGCACAAATCATAGATTTCTCAATTTGACAAGTTTGGAGAAACACATGCAGCAGTGGATCCAAGCTGCTGCCATGAATTAGCATCTTCCATCTCCCTGGAATGGTCCATCATCTTCCTTTCCAGTCCATGTTTGATCTCACTTTCCATAGGCAACTAATTGTCTGATTTGACTCACTTGTTTTCATACCATGGACTACATTGACCTGTTCTGAAGTTCATAGAAATTGGGTTGAGACACCAGAAACTCTTTTTCCTAAGTATTCTTTCATTCAACATGTTTTTAAAGTTCAGTCATGTTATTGTATCTGTAATTTGTTTCTTCCATGGTATGAATTCAACTCAAGTTTGTTTCCTTATTCTCCTACTAATGGACATGTAGGCTATTGATAGATTTTGGCTTCTGTGACTAAAACTGCTACAAATATTCTTCTAGAGAACTATTAATGAGGGCTGGAATGATGACTCAGTGGATAAAGTACTTGCTGTGCATCTCTGAGTATGTGAGTTCTGATCCCCAGACCCCATGCACAAGCTAGAATCTGTAGTGGGCTTCTGTAATCCCAGTGTGTCTGCCACAAGAAGGGAAGGCAGAGGTGATGGGATTTCCTGGAAGCTTTGGCAAACAGAAGAGAGAGCAACAATGAGAGACCCAGTCTCGCATGAGGTGGAGGGCAAGGACCAATCCAAAAGTTATCTTCTGACCTCCACAGTCATTCTGTGGTACATTTGCACCCATACTCACACATACAAGCTCATGCACATATACATCAAATAAATTATTTATATTTTAATTAAAACTGCTTATAGATATTTGTTTTCATTTTTTGGTAAATGCTTGAGATGCAATTCTTAGGTTATCAAGTTTCCTGAAATTAATGTCATATGTGTATGGTGAAGTCATGTTTTATTATGAACTGAACTTCACTTTTGATAATACTATCCACTTGAAATCTACTTCATCTGATTTAATATCAGACAGCCACTGAAGCCTTCTTGTACTGCTTACATCCATTCCCATCCATTTAAGCTAGCCTGTTTCTACCTTTACATTTAAAATGTACCTCAGTATCCTGCAGCCCAGGCATGCATAGTCTTTAGCAATGGGGTATTGCTATCTAGTTCTGGAGGGCAACCAAGAGCAGTGGAAACACCCTGTATGGTTTTGAGAGCCTCAGCGACCTCTCTGACCCTGGGAGGTCTCTCCCCCTTGGCAGTGGGATTTTCCTGTAACAAACTAGAGCTTCTGGAAGCAGCATCATCCACCCTTCAGGGTACTCTTGATTATTGCTGGATATGGAATACTTGATTGTTTACTTTCTGCATTTTAATAATGTGGCTCACTGGCTGAGCATCCATTGTACCTTGAGTATATTATGTAGTTAGTGAATGATCATTCCTTTGTATGTCATTTTCTTCTAAAGTTTTCTAGCAGGTTATCTGTGATGTACCTAGATGTGGTTTCCTATGTATTCATCTTGTCTGAGATTCACTGAGATTCTTGAACCTGTTTTTTATGTACTTCAGCAAATGCAGGGAGTTAGTTCCCATTATTTTCCAACTTTTAAAATTGATTCTCTCTGCCTCATGACATGACATTTGAGATATGTTTACAATATCCCTGAGTCCATGGACTTTCTTCCCTATAGAATAGATCATTTCCATTGTCTTGTATGCATGTCTTATGGCATTCCTGACATTTCTATTTTGCTGTTAAAGTCTATCCAGTGAATTTTTATTTCAGATATTGAATGTTTCAGCTCTAGAATTTCCATCTGGATATTTATTGTATTTTATATTTCCTTTCTGATCATGTCTTACTTATCCATTCGAAGCAAATTTCTCTTCATACCCTTCATTATAGCTGTATTGAAAATTCTCTTTTGCTAAGTCCATCCTCTGGGTCATCCTCAGGTTTGCTCTCTGATGGCTACTCTTTCTTTTGCCTACAGAGACAATGACTCTGTTTTGTTCCTATGGAGCATTGTTTTGGCCTTTGTTTTGTTAGTGTTAGCTACCAATTAGACTGACTCAAACTGCAATCTAATTCTGCCCTGAGGGAGTGGCAACTTTAATAACAATTCAGTTATTTCAGTCCTATCTGGTCTTCTTGGAGTCTGACCCATCCATGCGAAGTTTGGGGTCAAAGATTTGGGCACTTTTTCTTTCTGATTCTCATATTTAGGGATTTCCTGTGCCTTTTCAGTAGTCATGTTTGCTAAGAACACTGTAGTTTAGTTCTTCAATAGAGAAACACTACAGATTTCCCACCCAAGTTATAGTTGTCCTTTTGGGACAGAATAGGCCCTGTCCTGGGTCTGAGAACCAGACAAAGAATGAGAAATGTCTCCCAAACCTTGACTCCCTTCTGGTATCTTCCTGCCTTTGAGCTCTCTCTACAGCCTTCAAGTACTTTATTTGTATTTTGCTTTCGTGGGGAGATGTCTAGAATTTATAGTTTTAGTCTACAGTAAGACTTGATATAGGTTGCTGATAATTAATATTTGTAAGCAACAGGTGGGGAGAGAGATTTTTGGAATCCTCCCTTCCCCCTCCTCCTACTCCGAGTTCTTGTCCTCTAATGCCAAAGAATTGCACACAGGGACAGAATTAAATTTTAACTACACATTTATTCTAATTTAGTAAATTAGGGTAAAGGGGAGTTGGATGGGGAAATTTCCCAGTCACCATGTGGGAAGTTACAGAGTTCTCCCGCTACCAGTGTGGGGAGAATTCATTTCAGAGAGTTTAAATAAGCAGCCAAAGAAAAGATAACAGAAAGCTCCCATTATGAGGAGAGGTTCATGAGAGAAGAAGTCTGGAGCCTGCCCCCCTACCCCAGCCATCAGCTGGGGTAGGGGTACAGGCCTTACCTCACTGAGGCCTAGGTCAGCAGTCCTTCTACTCCATTGCCATGTGGGGGAAGAGGCCGGCTTCCTCTCGGGAAGCTAGTTTTAAGTCCTCCCCAGGTGAGTTAGAGGGACGGCTGATTGGTTCATATCTGACCAATCTGTTTTAGCACCTAGGTTGTAGCTCTAACTAGACACTTCCCATTCAAGGGTAGGGGCTGGGAGGGGAGGGGTGGTCCCTGCAGACATCTGACCATCACAGACTGACTCAGTAGGAGCTTGCTTGTCCATTTCTAGAAATACAATATGTGGCTATAATCTTTTCTTCCTATTTAGCATTAATTTGAATATAATCAAAATATCTTTATTTGTGGCCAGCTATTTATTATCTTATGCAGTAAATTACTACCCCAAGAAAATCAATATATTTTTCTATATAATTAGTCTTATAATTTGCCTTACACATGTAGATATTTAATCCTCCTGAAATTGAGGTCTTTACTCCTTTTATTTTATCTTTTGAAGCATGATCTTACTGTAGCATATGCTGACCTGGAACTCATTCTGTAGCCCAGGCTGACCTCAAACTCACAGTGAATCTTCCACCTCAGCCTCTCAAGTGCTGGGATCAAAGGCATGAGCCACCACATTGGAATTTATACTTCTTTTAGAATAAACATTTTAAAAGTTTTAGAACAAATACACTCAGAGAAAAAGTGTAAAGATAGTATACTTTCACATATGCCCTGAACCCAGTTTTACAACTCATTAACATCTTACACTACTGTTGTATATTTGTCAAAATAATCAAAATTAATATATCAGTATAACTAAAATCTATTTTTATTTTATAAGTTATGTATTTATTGTATATTCCCTTAGATTTTGCAATGCTCTTTTCTGTTTCAGGATCTCAGCCTGAATACCATATACATTCATTGACAATGTCTCTTTTTGCTCTGCTGGTTTATATGGTTTCCCAGATATTATTTGCTCTTGTTTTTGATATCCCTCACAGCTGTGAGACCTATCATTTGTCATGTATTTTATAGAATGCATATCATTTTGGCTGTATCAAGCTTTCCTCATCAAATTGATTTTTTAAAATTATTTTTATGTGTGTTGTGAAGTAGAGGTCTAATTTCATTTATTCCAATATTGCAAATGAATTTTTCCAGTATATTGAAAAGTCCAACCCAGAGTGCTCTGTCAGACAAAAAATCTCTATGTATGTATATATCAAGTTTGAAATTCAAATTTTCTTTCATAAATTTAATATATACTGCACATCCTTAAATATCTTATGATAGATCTTGACATCTGATAGAACCAGTTCTCTTGCTTTTTTAAATTTATTCTTTAAAAGACATGGGTGTCCAATCTTACCACTGCTCTTCAACATAGTGCTTGAAGTTCTAGCCCAAGCAATAAGACAGGAAAAAGATATAAAAGTGATACAAATTGGAAAGGAAGAAGTGAAACTGCTGATGACATGATCCTATACATAACAGACCTGAAGGACAGTAACATTAAACTCCTGAAGGTGATAAATTCCTTTAGCAAAGTAGCAGGATACAAAATTAAAACACAAAAATCAATAGCCTTCCTGTATGCAAATGTCTTCCATACAGAAAAAGAAATCAGGGAACCTGTTCTGTTTTCAATAGTCTCAAAAAAAATCAAATACCATAGAGTAGCATTAATTAAGTATGTGAAAGACTCATATAATGAAAACATAAAAATGCTCAGGAAGGAAATTGAGGATGATGTGAGAAATTGAAAGACCATCCATGCTCCTAGATAGGTAGAATTAATATTGTGAAAATGGCAATTCTTCCAAAAGCAATATACAGATTCAAAGCAATACCAATAAAAATACCAGATTCATTCTTTGCAGACATAAGAAATAATCTCACAATTCATTTGAAATGGCAAAAGGCCTCAAATATCCCAAACTATCCTTAGGAAAAGAAGCTCCTCAGGAGGTATCATCATACCTGATCTAATTAAAAGCCATAGTAACAAAACCAGCAGGGACAGTCATAAAAACAGACAGACAGATCAATGGAACAGAATTGAACACCCTGCACTTAGCTTGAGTAACTATAGTTATTTGATCTTTGACAAAGTTACCAATAACATTCACTAGTGAAAAGATAGCCTCTTCAACAAATGCTGCTGGACAAATTGGTGAAATACATGTAAAAATGAAACTAGACCCACTTCCCTCACCATGAACAAAAATCAACTCCAAATAGATCAAAGACTTCAACTCTGAAAACCCTAGAAGAAAAAATAGGAGGAACTATCCATGACATAGGAGTAGGAAAAAACTTCGTGAACAAATCTCCAGTAGCCCAGGAAGTGCAACAATCACTTAACCAATGGGATTTCATCAAGCTTAAAAGTTTATGTACAGACAAACATAAGATACTCAGAGTCAATAGACCATGTCAGACTGGGAGAAAATTGGCCAGCTATAACACAGACAGAGGTCTAATATCTAGAACTTACAAAGAACTCAAAAAATAAGTAATAAAAAACCAAAAAGCCAGACCATTTTTCCCTAAGCAGATCCTACTAAGTGATCTCTCAAAAGAACAGAGAGTCAAACACCACATATTCTCCCTCATATGTGGTTCCTAACCAGGCAAACCGTAATCTTTACGCAGACTAGTAGAAAGAACTGAGAAGTTATGAAGGAGGGGTAAGGGATGGGGGGAGGGGAATGGCCTAAGCATGAGGCTAAACTAAATTGGGTTCAAAATCATAAAATCCTCAGGAACATACTGTAACATATTGAGCAAGTAGTGGGTGTCGACTTGTAAGAGGGGCCATGAGTAGTAGGGGAGAGAGTCTAAGCATCTGAATAATTTATTAGTCTGACAACCCATGGTCCCAGTCACTGGTCCCTTCCCTCACTGAGTTATTGACCAAAGTGACCCATGAGGTTCCAAAAACAAGACAGAATTCTGTCAAAGCTCTTGAGTGCCCTCCCCAGGCCTGAGGCAAAACCCTGTTGCTGAAGAAACCACAGAATGCCATCGATCAGCATTGAGAGACCTGTCGAGGTCTGGAATGGTAACCAGCTCCCAGATGGTAGTTAGTGTAGTGCTGGAAGGCACTGCAAGGCTGCCAGGGGAAGTTGATCAACGACAGCTAGAGCAAACAGAGACCACTGGCATGAAACTCAGTCTACTGCCATGAGTAGGCTGACCACACCTCCTACTGGGAGAGAACAGAGAACCAAGAAAGGAGCACTTGTGCAATGGAGGAGCCTAGGCATGGGGGAGACAATAAACAGCTTTAAAATTTGGCCAAATATTCCACTTAGTGAGGGGGAGCCCTTAACTGGAACTGGGGATTTAGGGCGATATGCACCTGATCCCGGATTGTTGGGCTACCAAGAAAAGATGCACTATGGGAGCAATTGACGGAGAGGCTACTAAAAATAGAGTCTAGGTAATTCAGAATTGTGTATATCTGTTAACCTATACTGATCCCACTCTCCAATGGAGATTGTGTTTGTGTTTTTTCAGAATGCAGCAAGAGAGTTGTGGCCCATCTAACCATACCAACTGACCGTAAGCCAATAGCTGAGATTCTGGCAAGAGATGAGCCACCACAGTCATATCGTGGAGGATCCATATGGAACCATGCAGAGAATGACAGGATGAACAAGGGACCCACAGCCACAGCCATTCAATAAACATAGAATAATCCAGTGAGACAAAAACCAACAATTTTCAACACAAAGACTCCTAATTCTCAACATTAAAGCAGCCTTAATACTCACCCACCACAACTCAGGGAACTGAGCGGAAGAGGGGGCAGAAAGATTGTGGGAGCTGTGGTGGGGGAGAATATCCAGAGGCATGAGGCCCCTGAGTAACAACATACTAGGGCCGGCAGAACCGGGCTGAATACTAGGCTATCCATGCCTAGTCCCCTGCCGCAAGGACTGATCCAGATGACCCATGGAGGAGGATATCCAGATGATTGGGGATGGGGAGAAGGGGCATTGGGGAACTGGGGATAACAACTCATCGTTTGCCCACTAGATAATGTAACTCATTATGGACAATAAAAAAAATCCCTTTCACAGAATGGGGCACTGAACCCAACAGGGAACTCACAGAGGAGGAAACACAAATGGCCAATTCCCACTTAAGAAAATGTTTGTCATCCTTAATAATCATGGAAATGCAAATAAAAACAGCAGTGAGATTCCACCTTACTCCAGTCAGAATGGCAATCATTAACAGATGTAGGGAAGAAGTAACCCTCATTCACTGCTGATCGGAGTGCAAACTTGTACAACTACTATGGAAAGCAGTATGAAGGCTCCTGAAAAAGATGCAGATAGAACTACCAACAAACCCAGCTATCCCTCTACTGGTAATCTACCCTCAAGATTTCATGTCTCAGCACAGAGATATCTGCTCCACCATGTTTATAGTGGCTCAAATCTTAATAGCAAAGAATTGGAATCAACCTAAATTCCCATCACTGGATCAGTGGATATCATAGTTGTGGTACACATACACTATGGAATTCTACTTGGCAGTAAGGAAAATGGCATAATAAAATTTAAAGAAAAGTGGATGGACTCGAAACAAATCATACTTAATGAACTCACACAAGAACAGAGAGACAAATGTCGCATATTCTCCCTCATCTGCAGTATCTAACCAGGTTAAGCTTGAATAGTAAGCAAACCTGACAGGTGAATTGAGAGAATGACAAAGAGGACAGAAGGAATTGGGGTGGGTAGGGAGAATGGGAGGAAGGGAAGATATATACTAATCTAAACCAATAATGAATCAAGAAATGTAACCAGCTCCCAGATGGTAGCCAGTGTAGTGTTGGAATGTGTTACATGAGCTGCCAGGGGAAATTGGCCAATGATATTCCAAGAAAGCAGAGGTCATTGATGTACAGCACCAACCGGTATTAGAAGAAATCTGAGGACACTGCTATATGGTAGAGTCTGACACCCAGAAAGGAGATGAACCACTCCTAACTCATCATCTAGGAACCAAACAAAACCTTTGAGGAAGTGGCAAGGTTAGCAAGAGAGCTACCTCCACAGCAAGTCACACAACCTATGAAAGGATAATGGAGACAGACACCGAAGATGCCCAACATAGTCCAAAGCAGAAATTCAAAGACTCTTAATATCTCAACAGTAAAGCAGACTTAAAATTTACCCACCATGACCCAGGGAACTTTGAAGAGGGGGAAGGAAGATTATAAGAGCCATGTTGGAAGAGAATATCCAGAGATATTCCCCCCTTAACAACAACAACAACAACAACAACAACAATAACACACACACACACACTGAGTACTGCTTGTACAATTCATAACTCCCTATCCCATGGACTGTTCCAGCAATCTGACTGAGAAAAGCCCTCAGCGGGCTGGAGACAGGGAAGAGGGAAATGGGGTACCATCAATAGGCTTGCTCATACAATGTATCTAATTATTAACATTAAAAAGTTTTTAAAATTTTCTTTAAGAATATCATAGCTATGCTTAACATTTTATATATCCGTTTCACAAGTGACTTCTGGAGTTGCACATACAGCCCTTGGGATATGGCTCTGAATAAATCAACATGAACATTATTGACATCTAAAATAATCTTCCTATTCATACACATGGTATATTTGGAGTTCTTTGATTAGATTTATTCTTATGTATTTTATTTTGTGCCAATGTATGTAGCTATGCACCACCTTGTGCATCTGGCTTTATGTGGGCACTGGGGAATTAAACTCAGGTCCTTCTGCTCTATAGGCAAGTCCCTTACCTGTCGAGCCATCTCTCTAGCCCATGCAGTTAATGTTTTAATTAATGACTGGCTAGGTCAGTGAAGGAAAACTCTGCTAGGACCTGTGAGGTATGTTGAGACAAAGGACAAGAAGAAATGATTATTGATGGCCAGAGATTTGCTTATGGATTCTCTAACTTGTTTCTCCTTTAATCCTTCCCATAGCCATGAGAGTCTCCTATGATGCACAGCCATGTGCTATCGAGGAAACTGAGTCTCTCTGATTCTAGGGGACTTGCCACAGTCAATGAACCTAGGAAGTGGTAGAGCCCAATTCTAGTGTACATCATCTATCTACTCTTATATCCTGCCTCCTGATCATCCAATTTCTGAGACCTTAAATCTGTCAAAGGGAGGGATATAAGATGCATATCCAGGCAATACATTGGAGTGCTACAGCGGTAGTGATACAAACACAGAGGAAACTGGTACCTTGAGTTGAGGGCCTCTGCAAGTCAGGCTTCCTGGAAGAGGGAATGTTGTTACTAAACCTTGAAGGGAAGAAATGAAAGGCCAAAGGCGTCTGTGATGGAAAAAAAAATTTTATGATGAAATGAGTGCTGAGAGTGAGTGTCCCTTGAGCCCCAATGTTCAAGACCTACAAAGAAGAGATGCCATGGCAAATTTACAGCTTTGTGTATGGGCTAATGAGGCCGGATTGTGGACTCCTCAGAAACCTTCCTGAAAAGCTATGGTGCCTCTGGCCTTTATCATCTTCTTTCTCAGACAGAGTAACAATGAAATGAGGGATGGGCTCCTGCAAATGATAGCGATTTTCTTCCTGGGAACTTTGTTAAGTCCTGCACTGCTGTCTTGCCAGGAGGCAGGAAGCTGAAAGAGCTTCATAATGGAAGCTCAGCTCTCCTAGGTCCCACCCCAGCTCTGGCGCCTGTCCAGGTTTCTATGGCTCTTGAAAATAGTTCCTGCCATTTGGCATTCAAGGCCTTTCCTCCACCACTCATGTACTCTTTCCAGCAGTTTCCTTCTGGTGAAACACTTCTCACACTGTTTCTTTTGCTAGGGATCCTGACCTAATTCCACCTCCATTCATATTTAGCAAATTCATATTGAGTCCCAATTTTGAGGGTTCAGCATTGTCTGACCTTCAGGAGCAAATATCCAGAGGAACTAAGACACATATATATGAGGAGACTTTAGAGCATAAGGGACAAACATATGCAAGTCAAGAAAATCTCATCTTCCTCCAAGCTTTCTCACCCCTGCTCATAATCTAGTGTGTTATCACAGGTCACTTCACCCTGCCACATGCATATGATCTGTGAATTCTCTGTGGTCCAAATCTACCCAGCACCTCATATTTCTCTTCTGCCTGAGGAGATGCCATTGAAGGAACTTGGAAGGAAGGGTATTACCTGGATTGTGATGTCTTTGGAAGCTGATTACTGAGGCCTCAGGTTTCTAGCTATTGGCTTTGCTTTTCTCCCTCTACAAGATCTCCCTGAGTCACTTCTTCCATTCTTGGCCTTTAACTTCTAGCTCCGTGTGCTTATCTCCCTTATCCTGGTCTCTTGCCTGAATTCCCCCACAAAGACAAATGCTGCTTGCTAATCTCCACTGGGCATGCCACAGTCAGTGAAAGAGAAGTTTTCAATCTCCCTTCTCCAGGGCTTGTACCATCGGCTTCTCAGAGGTCAATAGTCTAGATTAACTCCTCCCCACACCCCAGCTACTCATACTCCATATCCTGCCAATTCACACTCTAGTTGTTTCTTGGATAGGGCTCTCTTGTTAACCCTCCTCCCATGGTCTGCTCTTGGTCATCATCTCTCACCTGGCTTACTCTCCAGTGTCCCTTCACTGGCCTTCCTCTGATGCCACTTCTGCACATCAGCTGGAAGGACTTAAAGAAAAAATGCCAATGAAGCCACAACCTCTAACTGCTGAAAACTTTCTAATAGCTCCCTGACCCAAGGAACATCCTGAAGATGTTCAGTACCCTTTGCGAGGGTGCTGTAGCTGAATTAGTGTGGCCTGCCCACAGGCTCCTTGGCTGAGCTCAGAGAAGTATCGTTCCTGTTCTAGACCTCAGTCTACTCACCAAAAAGTATAAGGAGATTGGAGTCATTTTGTGTCTCCACAAAGATGTTTTCTGGACTGCTGATCTCATGAAATGTTTTTCCACATCTATCTGGGCATGATATATGTGTGCTGAGTTCATTAGCCCTTATGAGAGAGTGACAAGCTTATCGGATGTTTGCAAAATGGTAAAGTCAATCATTACTCTGGGCCATTTAAGTGATGATTCTGCCTAAGATTTTATTTTGAGGGAATGACATTTGACTCAGATTAGCATCTGCCACAGCCGATGTTCAGTAAATGGGTGTTGAACAGTTCGTTAAATAAGAAATGGGTAAATCGTGTTGAACAAACAGTTCTTTGGATATAAATAGTGGATTCTTATTCACAGAAAGAGAGTAGATTGTTCCCAGAAAGAAATAAGTCAAAGATGTGATTAGGACAGCATGCAAACCATAAAGTGATGAGGACTTCTGTGGCCCATATGCCTGTGCTACTGGACATGTCAGTTCAAGGCCATTCTCAATTGACAGTTTCTCTGGGCAACTTTACTCAGGGGCTCTTGGGTGGCAAACATGAGCTGCCTCACTCCTGTGCCCTTTCTTGTATGTAAGACACTGTTGGCAGCTGTAGGTGTTGGTTTTAAGTAGGTCTACTACAAAATCAGTTCTTTTCTATCTCTGGAGCACATCCTGGACAAGGCAGAAGGCTTTCGTAGCACTGGGCATGGAGTCTGGTCTGCTGTATTCCTCATCTGGGTCTTGCATTAGCGCTGATTGCTGGCAAGGCCATAAGCCTAAGGCTGTGTTTTTCTAATCAAGGAGGCCAATTTAGCACTTGGGAAGCACTAGTCAGTGGGACCATGTTACTCTCACCTCCTGGTAAAATAAGGAAAGCAGAGACAGCGGAAGCTTCTATGAATGGGTTTGTAAGCTGCCCCAAGCATCTGAGGTCCATCCTCCCCAGTCACTTCAAGACTGCTCACTGAAGTTTATCAATAGGCCTGCCTGCTTTTGGGTTCCTGAGGGCCACCCAAACCTCATGCCTTTTGGTGCCTCTGTGTACCTTTTCTGAGGTGGGAAGTCTAGGCTTGTGCTTAGAAGTCCCTGTTAAGATTTCACTTTCCACCTGTTTCAGTCAAAATTGTCCAAGGAATATGATCTCACTGCTAGTAGCTAATATCTACTGAGCTCTTATTTTACCACATATGATATACTGCTCAATGCTTTCCTTCTGCTGTGTGCTGACATTAATATTCCAGTTTTATAGGCATTGAAACTTAGGCTAAAGGGCATTAGTTAGCTTGAGGCCACAGAGCAAGAATATGGCCAAACTGGATCAGCAACTCTGGCTGGTAGTGAGCCACTCCTGACTCCACATTACATCCCTTTCAGATTTTTTTAGGAAAATTATACCATTTATGTTTACATATTTTCTTTAAGTAACCTATCAATGTCAAAAGCAAGTAACAGTGAAAGAAATTAATACTAAGCATTAAAAAAACACAAAATTAATATACAGGTACCTAGACAATGCACCAATTTTTCAGTAGTGTACTTGTTAGTTATTAATCTGTCTCTACTAGAGGATATGGGTCTTTTGAGGGCCAATACCGTGTCTACCTCATGGTAGGGCCTACTACCTGGAGGTGCTGAGAGGTGAGGACTGTGTCTACCTCAGATTAGAGCCTGTTACCTAGTGTTGCTGAGAGGAGCTAGTAGCCAGAAGCAGGCTGCCTAGGTCACAACAGAGTGCTTCACATGACCAGGGTGACGGGGAACATTCTCTGCAGTGTGGGCTCAGAGAATCAAGCGCATCTGCTCCTTACTTCCCAAGGCCAGTATCCCCCACAGATAATTACTATGGACTCTCAGCTGTTGGAGCTCAGAGAATATTCCACATTGGCTGGGTCTGTTTCCCAAAACAGGCTTGCATTGTTTTGAAACCATGGTGCAAACACCCAGAAAGCAAATAGAAGTTGATTCCCACACAACAGGCAGTAACCAAGACACCAAGAATGAGTGAGAGGGATTTAGTGCAGGGGAGCTTAAAAGAGAAGGCTGGCTAGTTTGCAGGATATCCACATTTGAAAAAGGAGCCCACACCTGCAGAGGCATGCCAGTCAACTGAAGTGAGAGCTCTGGGGCTTTTCCTGATCTTTTCCCAGTAATCCCTCCCCCTGAGATTTTATTCCTGGGAACAGCTGGCCAGAGTTGAGAAGATGCATGCATAAAGAAGTTCACTATGAAAATGGTGAATTATCCCACAATAAAGGCTCATTAATTAAATTATAAAATAGCTATTCCATGGCATATTATAATACAACTTCGTATGTTTACTCTTTTTTTGAGACATTGTTTCCCTATGTAGCCCAGGCTGGCCTGGAACTTGAGATCTAGCTGCCTCAGTCTTCAGAGTGCTGGAATGTGCCAACATACCCAGCTTGGAATAGGTTTGTATAGGAAGAGGCACTGTTGTATTTACATTGTGATCTTGCAAGTGACAAAATGTCTTATTTTCTTCACAGTCCATATGAAAATAGTAAGTGCTGTGTTAGGGTGATGAGATTTAAGTGAGTTTCATTAAAAATGTCCTGATCATTTACATTGCTAAGCACACCACTGTGTGTGTGCATGTGTGTGTGTATGTGTGTGTGTGTGTGTGTGTGTGTGTGTGTGTGTGTGTGTGTGTGTTAAGGTCAGCATGTAATTCTTCCCCAAAGCTCGATCTGTGGATCATTGGGTCCTATATCAACATAAGAATAAAAGTGCATAGATGGGAACATGGGCAGGGAAAACAGGTGCTGGAGCCATTTGATGCATGATCAGATATTCAGCATGGTATGAAAAAGAAGTCAGAATCCTTCCACCATGCAGCTGGCTATTCAGGAAGCTTTTGAAATGTATAAGGCTACAGCATCTGGTCCATTGTTACCATTCCTGCCAGCCAGCCTCAATTTAAGTCTTGAATTTTCAAACAGCTCCTGCCTATCAACAAACAGGGATGTACCCAGAACATTTCTTTCTTGGTCACAGAGAGAACTGGGTAGTCATTCCCCATGCAGAATGAAGCATGTTCCAGGTTTCAAGCTTGAATGGCCATCTGTCTTGTCAGTGTATTGTATACAACAAGCTTCTCAATGCTGCTTCCAGATAAGGACAATTTTGATCAAGAGGAGAGAGCTCCACGTATCCACCTTTTATGCTTCCCTGGCAAATGTCAGTCTATGTACCCTAACTCCAAGCCTGATATGTTGGTAATGCATTGGGACTGTGCAGTGAGGCCAACAGGAATGAATCCATGTATCCTCACTCCCACCTCTGCTACTCCCTTTTAGGGTATTCAACTCAGAATAGTGGGCATGCAGCCCCTCACATCATCATTCAAGTTCATACCCACAGGGAATTAAACCCAAGAATGGGCAGATATTGACTAATTGACTTTCCCGCTTTCATTTTTTGACATGTATGTGTGTTCATGTTCACATGTTTTGGTTCATGTATGAGTGCACATGGAGGCCAGAAGTTGGCATCGGGTGTCTTCCTCTGTTTTTCTTCACCTTATTTATTGAGAAAGGGTCTCTAACTAAATCCACAGCTCACTGAATCAGCTAGGCCAGCTAGTCAGCTTGCCCCAGGAATCTGCCTATCTTCCTCCTCAGCTCTGGGATTCCAGGCATCCACCACTATGCTCAAGGTATTTGCATAGGTTCTGGAGATCTGAATTCGAGTCCTTGTGCTTGGTCAGCAATTGCTTTACTACTGAGCCATCACCCTTAGCCCTTGGTCCTCTCATTTTTGGTCCCCTGGTCCTTATAAAGACCTGAGATTCGATGCAGATGAATACTGATCTATGTTCACATCTGTGTCAGTTCTGTCTTTTACTGTATCTCATAAGCATGACTGATGATAAAAGGAACGAATGGTGAGTGTTGAAATGGCCTATTTTATGTCGTGAGTTTGAATTGGCATTGCTGGTACCTAAAACCTGTTCAAGTCTGGTACTTTTAGGGTAAGTGGCCCCAGGGAAATATGCTCTGAGTTGGATATACCTTAATTGTACACCTTCTTATACCAATGCAGATGGGCATGTTGTATGCTCATTCCCTGTTCTGGCTACAGAACGAGGCAGCAATTAAAAAGACACACTGTCAACCTGGTATACATTTTCCTTCATCAAGTTCTAGGGTTGGCCTACAATTACTTCGCAATCTCCTGACCTCATTTTCCTATTCTAACATCAACTTGCAGTTTTAAGTTTTGCTGTTACTTTTTAAATGTTTCTATTTGTGAAGAATAACATGCAAACAAACAGGTATACAGCCAAACCTTTATAAAGTAAAGACACATGTAGCCTTTATTCAAAATGCAGAAATTGCTACCACACCAGACACCATGTACACATGTTTCTTCTCACCCAGTCCCCACTACAGGAAACCACTGTTCCAGTAATCAGTCCCTTGCTTATCTTCAGTTTGACCTCTTATGTATGGACCCCTAAATATTATGCATTAGCTTTTCCCAGTTTTGAACTTAATAGAAATGAAATCATGTGAATGTGTCTTTGTGCATGGCTTCCTTGCATTGTGTGTGAGCTTGAGCTGTGCTGTTTGTACAGAATATTTCCATTACCTCCTGCCCTTTGGCAGTTCAACAGCTCCCACCCTGGCCCTGGCCAAGCACTGATCTGCTTTGTATCACAACGGATAAGTCTCCCTGTTGGAGAATTTCATATCATTGGAATGGCACACTCTGCAGTCATCACTGATTTCCTTGCTGATCATAATTTTTAAGCCCTTTTATATTATGTGTCTCAGCAGTTTATGTTTTTTTCAAATTCTGTGTAGTGTTGCACATTGTGAATAAGCTGCAACCTATTTATCCATTTGCCCAGCAATGGGCATACAGCCTACTTCAAGTTTCTATTATTACCAATAAAGCCTCTATAAGCACTGTGTACAAGCCACTGTGAACATGTCTTGGGCAATAGAAGCCCAGGCTAAGGGCATAGGAAATATCTTCAACAGAATTAATTAGAAAACTTTCCATATCTAACAAGAGAAAGCCCACTCAACTTTCAAGGGGCCCAGAGGACTCCAAACAGACAGGACATGAAGAGGAATTCTCCAAGACACATTTTAATTAAGATGCCTAACATAGAAAGCAAAGAGAAAATACTCAAAGCTGCTAGAGAAAAGCAAACCGTAACTTACAGAAGAAAAGCCATCAGACTTACCTCAGACTTTGCATTAGAAACCATGAAAGCCAGATGGGCTTGGAATAATGCTTTTCAGGGCCTAAAGAAGAATGGCTTTCAATCTAGACTACTCTACCCAGCAAAGCTATCCCTCATGATAGATGGAGAAGTGAAAATGTTCCATGAAGTAAACCAGCTCTACAACTATTTGAACACAAAGCCAAAATTTCAGAAGATCCTGCAAGAGATATCCCACAAAGAAGAAACAAGAAATCTACCTCAGAACAGTACCAGAGACCAAACACAACAGTTGCAGTCAGTGCGCTAAAACAGCAGCAGAGACAACAACCCCCATTACCCCTTCATCATGGCAGGGCTTAAAGCAAACCTCACAGTTATATCACTGAATATAAATGAACTTAACTCCCCTATAAAAAGACACAGACTTGCAGGGTGGATCAGAAAAATGGACCCCTCCATCTGCTGCCTTCAGGAAACGCACTTTATTTCTAAAGACAGAAATCTTCTTAGAGTAAAAGGATGGAAAACAGTTTATCAGGCATGTGGAAGTAAAAAGAAAGCAGGTGTGGCTACACTAATCTCTGACAAAATAGACTTTATACCAAAATCAATTAAAAAGGATAAGGAAGGTCATTTCTTACTCATCAAAGGAATGAACCAGCAGGAAGATATCACCATCAATAACATATATGCACCAAATTCGGGTGCAACACAGTTCGTAAAGGAACCCCTACTCAAAAATAAAGCAGAAATAGACTCTAATTGCATCATAGTAGGTGACTTTAATACACCTCTATCAGCTCTAGACAGATCAACCAAACAGAAGATCAGCAAGGACATAATGGAGCTAAATGACACCATTGACCAGCTGGGGTTAACAGATATTTACAGAACATTCTACCCAAAAGACACATAATATACATTCTTCTCAGCAGTGCATGGGACTTTTTCTAAAATTGATCACATCTTATGTCACAAATCCTTCCTAAACAAATTCAGGAAGATTGATGTACTTCCTTGCCCACGGAGGAGGATATCCAGCTGACTGGGGATGGGGAAGGGGGGCAATGGGGAATTGGGGATAACAACTCATGGTTGACCCTCTAAACAATGTAACTCATTATGGACAATAATGAGAAAAAAAGTTAAAAAAATCTGGGATGGGGCACATAAATATTTATAAATTCATATTCCTGATAGAGTAGTGAATTTATGCTTAATGAAATATTCTTCTTAATTCCTTACAATAAACATTTTTCTTGAAGTTATTTTTTAATATAGAGCCATGCCAAGATTACTACAAATATTTTTTTAAAATATAAATTTATTGTCCATAATGAGTTACATTATTTAGTGGGCAAACATTGAGTTGTTATCGCCAATTCCCCGCTGCCCTCCCCTCCCCACTCTGCTAGATAACCTCCTCCATGGGTTGTCTGGATCAGTCCTTGTAACAGGGGACCATGGATAGCCTAGTATTCAGCCAGGTTCTCCTGGCCATGCCTCTGGATAATCTCCTCCACTAAGGCTCTCACAATCTTTCCGCCCCCTCTTCCGCTCAGTTCCCTGAGTCGTGGTGGGTTGCCTTAATGTTGCGAGTTTGTGTGATATTTCTTTTCCATTCCTTTTTATAAAATTTGTGTGATTATATATATTTAAAGTATGTTTTATAATTAGCATATTATTGAGTCTTCTTATATGATAATTTCTAATTTTGTGGCTCTAGGAATCAATACGCTTGACACACATATATCCTCAGCCAATATTGTTCTTTTAATTGAAACATTTTCAGCTTTGCTTGATAAAATCATTGTTATATCTAGTTGACCATCTGGATAGTCATTTTCTACTTCTTTTATACGCTACTTGTTTTCTGATTTTATTTGTTCTTTACCCGCTGCTTTTGCTCAATGTCTTTTTCAGTATCCTATTATTCTAGTGCTTTTAGGGATAACCATATGAACTTTAGCTTACCAAGGTCAATTTAGAATCAGTGTTTGTATTAGTTAGTTTTCTCATTGCCATGACCAATACCTGACAAGAAGCAGCTTGATGAATGAGGACTAATTTTGGCTTACCATTTATTATGCTTTGTTCCAGGTGTCCCCCAGAAACAAATGAATGTGTTCTGATTAATAGATCCTGAGCTGATGGCAGCTTGGGTTTTACAATCTCGCAGGAGCTGTGTTGTTGGGGGTGGGCTTATGGGGGTTATAAGCCAGCTTCCCCTTGCCAGTGTTTGGCACACCTTCCTGCTGCTGTTTGCAGTACTGTGGTGGAGGTGATGTCCACCCTCTGCTCATTCCATAAATTTTCCTGCCAGGATGGAGGCTCCCCTTGAGTCCATAAGCTAAATAAACCCATTCCTCCACAAGCTGCTTTTGGTTGGGCTTTTTGTTGCAGCAAGGAGAAAGTTAACTAGGACACCATTTGAAGGGACACTGTCCATCATGGCAGGGAAAGCACAGCAGCAGGGGCTTCAGGCAACTGGTCACATTCAACATGCAGTCAAGAAGCAGGGTGATGAATGCTGGTGTTCAGCTCACTTTCTCCTTTTTTCCACTCTGGATGCCCAGCCCATGGAATGGTACTACCCACAGTTGGGGTCTTCCCACCTCAATGAATCTATTCTAGAATCTTCCTCACAGACAGGCCCAGAGATTTGTTATCTCAAAGATGTAGTTCCAATCAAATTGACAGCTAGCATTAGCCATGGGCTGGGAGATAGCTAAGCCATTCAAGGCTTATAAACCTTGATGACCTGGGTTTGTTTCTCCAGTACCCATATAAAGCCAGATTCAAACTTGTAGCAGCAAGGGACCCTGATGTACACACACACACACACACACACACACACACACGCACGCACGCACGCACGCACGCACGCACGCACGCACACACACACACACTCACTCACCTATAAACAAATCAAAGTATGAAAAAAAGATTAATCATCATGGTGTTCTCCCATCCTACCACCTAACGCTGTGTTTTCTACTTTATCCCTCCCAATTCTCACATTCTGCATGACATTTCTCATTTAACTATTACATGAATGTAGTCATCTGTAAAAGGTATACTTCCATTTCTCAGCTACACTGCCATCATTGTCATAGCTTGAATTCTACCTATATTACATATCATATCTTGTCAATGTTGTCATTGGTCTTAAATCAATTCATTTAATTTTAAATAAATTGTGCAAAGTAAAATGAAAAAGAAAAGATCTTCCCTGATTGCCTACTTCTTTTCCTCTAGTTGTGAGTTGCCCTGTGGTGCTATTTCCCTTCTAGTACTGTAGCTCTGCTGAATGATTTCTCTCAGCCGTTGGTTGTTTAAAAATTTCTTCATTTCATCACTTCTTGGCCTTTTGGCTAAGATCAAGTGTAAAAATGTCTTCATTTCACCCTTGTTTTTGCAGGATATCTTGCTGGATGTCGCAGTCTGCATTGTCAGGATGTTTGTATGTTTTGATAGCACTTTAAAGATCTCATTCCACAATCCACTCGCTTGCATTCCTCCTGATAAGTAGCCATTTGTACTATTGCTCTTCTGTATATAATATGTTTTTCTTCTGGCTCCTCTAAGATATTCTTTTATTTTTTGTTTCCAGCAATTTTATGATGATGTGGTTAGATATTGTTTTCTTTGCATGTATTCTGCTTGAGGTTCACTTCTTTCTTTAGTTCTATGAGTTAAAATTTTCACCAAACTTGGGAAATATTTGACCACTATTTCTTACAGCATTTTCTACCTCATTCTCATTCTGAAACTATAAATGCATGCAAACATACTGTGCTTTATAGTTACTTAAGACTGTTCAATTTAATTTTATTCTGTTACTCATATTGGATAAATTATATTAATCTGCCTTCAAAGCTATCAAGACAATCTTCTGCTTTTGCAAACTCATACCAAGCTCACTCAGTGAATTCTTAATTTAAGTCACTGTCCTTTTCATCTTTATCATTTTATTTGGTTCTTTTGGATAGTTTTAATTTCTCTGAATACATTTCTTATCTGTCCACACATCAATGGCATATTTGGATTTATTCTTAAAATATACTTTTCATAATTTCTTTAAAGGCTTTGTCAATCAAAAGCAACATCTGGTCTATCTCAGTGTTGATTTAAGCTGACTTCTTATGCTACAAGTTCATAGAACCTTTCATTTTTAATATTCATTTTTATTTTATATGTGGCATCATGGACATTGTTTTGCTTTCTCTATTTGTAGCTTATAATCAGCCAAAGACTTTCAGGAGACGCCCATAATAGACCTATATGTTATTTTCCTCAAGATTCATATGCTGAATTGATCATTTCTAGTACTTAAGAACATTTTCTCATTTGAAAAACGTCTTTACAGAAATAATCAAGTTAAAGGCATGTCACTAGGATGGGCCCTAATCCAATATGATTAGAGTCCTTAGAAGAAGAAGAATTTTGGACACAAAGCTATGCATTAAGGAAGCCTATATTGGGAGATGTAAAGAATCAAGGCCAAGGAGAATAGGCCTGGACAGATTTTTCCCTTATGTCTCTCAGAAGGAACCTGTCCTGCCACCAAGTTGATTGTGATCATCTAGCTTCCAGAAGTGGGAGACAATACACTTTTGTCACTGAAGCCACCTAGGGTGTGGTCATTTGTAATAGCAATGTTGCATAGATCATGTGGACTTGTGTTGCTTCCTCCCACTGTGAGTCTTCCCTTACCAGGACCCATTCCAATGATAACAATCATTTCAGCTTTCCTCAGCTTGATCTCTACTCCTTCTCTCAACAGAACCACCATACTCCACTTGGATTTCAGTTCACTTGTTTACTGTCAGGAATGTCCCAGCTGGTACAGTCATGAAGCTCATGCTTTGTTAGTGAGGATGGTCCTATGTGCTGCCTGTTGCTGAAATGGCTGATTTCTAATACCTGAAAGCCATTATTTGGGACACTTTGTCCACATAAATGTGGACATAAAAGACTATTTACTGCAGGAAACCTATTGTGTGGTGCTAGTTATTTTATTGGTTCTGAAAATAGAAGTTCCCCCTACTTTTTGTCTTTGATTCCATAAACTTCTTTCATTATCCTCATACTATATAATGGTTTATATTGATAATCAACCTGACAGAATCTAGAATGACTTAGAAAATTTGCCTCTGGCATGCCTATGAGGGAGAATCTGGATTAGGTTTATTGAGATGGGGAAGACCCATCTTACCCAGGTAGCATGAGTCCTTGAGCTGGGGACCTGAACTCTAGGAAAAGGAGGAAGTGAGTTAGGCAGCAGCATCCATCAGGCTCTGCTTCCTCACTATAGAGAGAATGTGATCAGCTTCCTTAACCTCCTGCCACTATGATCAATTGCGACTGGAAATTTAGGCTGAAATAATCTATTTCTTCTTTCTTTTTATCATATACTTGTCCCAGCACTGAGAAAATAACAATATACACTGTTTCAAAATAAATACAAAATGTCATAATTTAATTTTACCTTCTTTTGTTATTTTTCCATTTTCTTTCATCCCAGCTGTTCACTGTGATGTGCTCAGTGGGCTTTCCCTCCTGAATCCTTGCTCAGATCTGCAAGCACCTTGAGTTGGTGCTTTGATGCCTTTTCTAAGTTTGAAAGTTCTTTATCTATTGATTCTTTTATTATTCAAATGTATCTTCTGCCATTACTTCCTCTTTTCTCATTCCTCCTGTGATGCCACTTAGATATACATTCTGTCCTTTCTGTTCTTGACACTCGTCAGTGGCTTCTAGATTTGTTTCTCTGTGTATACTTGTGTTTTCTTCTGATTTATCTTCAAGTTCATTAATTCTTTCTTCTTCTCTGTCTTATGTACCTTATATGCATTTTGTGAGTTCATTATTTCTTTATTGCATGTTTTCATACAACTTTTACATGATTACATTTTTCCATTTTCTGTTTCTTCAGACCAAAGATCCTTAAGTGTTTTATTCACCTTCTGGTTCTGTGTTCTTTCCTATTCTGCCTCAATAATCATGATTACATTTCATATTTTTGATATTTTTGATAGGCCTTTTTAATGCTTTCAGTGTGACTTTTATCTATTAGTATGAAGGCTGACCCTCTCTTATCAAAGGGCAAATCTTAAATTTCATCTGATTTCCTCCATCTAATCAGTCATTTAGACCCATTATGTTTCTTTTCTTTATTTTTCATTTATCACTATAATGGGAACTGAGAAATGAATTGGGTCCAATTCGTTGCTACACCATCAGCACTTAGAAAATACTTCTTTCATAACAGATACTCAAGAAATGTTTGAATTAATGGAATACTATACTGTGCTTCTTAGATTTGAGATTTGTACTTTACCTTAAAGGATGGGGGCTATGGAAAGAATAGAAAGAAATGCATTCTAGAATTTCAACATAGATTTATAGGTTTTCCCAGAGTTGTTGGTTATAAACAACAGAATTTAGCCTGGGATGATCTAAGCAGAAAAAAGGATTTAGGATATATTACAGAATTGCTGGAATGTTGCAGTCAGCTCTCTTGTTGCTGTCATAAAGTATCTAACCAAAAAGTAGCTTGGGAGAAAAGGGTTTATTTTGGCTTACAGACTAAAAGGGAAACTCCATGATGGCAGGGAAAACAATGACATGAGCAGAGGCTGGACATCACCTTCTGGCCAAAACTTGGTGGACAACAGCATCAGGAGAATGTGCCAAACACTGGCAAGGGGAAGCTGGCTATAACACCCATAAGCCTACCCCCAATAGTATACTGCCTCTAGGAGGTTCAAATCCCCAAATTGCCACCAGCAGGGAATAAAGCATTCAGAACACACACATTTATGGGTGCCCCCACAAATTGATAACCATACATGATGTAAAATACAATGCAGCTACTTCAAATTTTAAAAGTCCACATGTTTTTTTTATCAATCTCAATGGTATTCAAATAACCCTATAATTTAAGGTCTTTTAACTGAGCCATAATACCAAAAACAAACCATAATGACACAGAATAAATATACACACTGCAAAAGATGGCATTGGGCATAGCAAAGACAGACTGAACCAACACAAGATTTAAAGGAAACAGGACAAACACCCAGTTCTAACTCTAATTTCAATGATTCTAACCATTAAGAGGTCTCAGGAGCTCCTTCCAGCTAGACTACACAAAGTCTGGGAAAACCTCATCCAGAGATAGTCGATCTCCTTGACAGCACCCCATAGTCCTGGCATTTCACTGGGTCTCCACTGCAGCCCATGGTTCATCTTCATAGAGCTACTGGGCTTCCATGCAGGGCTTTCAATAAGCATGCTTCACATTGCCCATGGACATTTCCAAAAATCAAAACTGTGTTGCACAACCAATGACCCACTTTTCCTGCATTTATTATACTCCATAGTACCAGGTGGATACAAATTTGTTAATCGAGGGGAGAAATAATTCCAACTTTGACAAGCAAGAAAACTTCAACATTCAGGCCCCCTAATTCAAAAGAGTTCGCATTCTTCCTGCTGTCCCAATACAGATCAGCTGGCCAAATCTCAATGGTTGTAATCTCTCAAACAATTGTAGCTGAACAGACAGCAGTTTTGGCCCCAATATTTAGTTTTTTCTGTGCTATATCCATCTACTCACACTGGTCCATTTCTATGCAATGCAACCCTGCACAAGTTCTCGGGTTATCAGCAGGCATAATTCAGCAAAAAAAAAAAAACTGTTTCTAGACCAGTCCCCAAAATTTATTTTTCATACTCATAAGCCAAACCTCACAGTTCATAATTATTACTGCATTAAGGTCTTTCCAATTCTGACCAGAATTCATCAAGCTGTATTTACAGCACTGCAAGTTGTCTCTTAGGCCAAGGTTTCAAAATCATCTGCATTCTTCTTGCAAATCAGTTCTAAAAGATCAAGGTCACAGAATCAGGGTTCTAGCAGTAACAACCCCACTCTCAGTACCAATTTAATTATTGTAGTCAGCTCTCACATTGCTATCACAAAGAACCCAACCAAAAGCAGACTTGTAGGAAAGGGTTTATTTTGGCTTACAGATTAAAAAGAAAACTCCATGATGGCAGGGAGAATGATTACATGAGCAGAGGATGGACATCACCTCCTGGCCAAAATTTGGTGGACAACAGTAGGAGAGTGTGCCAAATACTGGCAAGGGAAAGCTGACTATAATACTTGTAAGCCAGTCCCCAATAGTACACTAAATCTAGGAGACTCCAATTCCCAAATCTAAAATGTATACATTTATGGGGGATACCTGAATCAAACTACCACATGAGGTTATTAGAAAATCAATTTCAGTGGCTATATAATTACATCACAGACAGAATCATGATACAAAATTATTCTGATGAAAGCATCTTTGTTGGACCATCCAGCAGATCTTCCAGTTTTTCCGCTGTGATGGTTAATCTTGTAAACTTGATGGGCCTTAGAATTACAATGGAAATAATCCTCTAGGTTTGTCCCTGTAGGCCTTTCTAGGAAAAGTTAGTTGAGGTGAAAAGATCCTAACTGTGAGTGGCACCATCTAATGGGCTGGTGATCCTAAAATACATAAGAAGGAGAAAGTGAGCAGAACCCCAGCATTCTTCTCTCTCTCTCTGCTTCTTCTCTGTGGATGCAATGTGACCAACTGTCTCATACTCCTGCTGCCACACCTTCCCTGCCACAATTGACTGTACCCTCAAACCGTGAGCCAAAGTAAACTCCTCCTTATTTAAATTGCATCTTGTGAGGAATTTTGTTGCTTCATCGGGAAAGTAACTAACACATCCACTCACATCACCATTTCTGCTCTCTAGCTGTTCTAGGAAATGGAAATACATGGTAGATTCTTAGCTGGTCCTTCTCTTCCTTATTGGTATTGATCCAAAAAGTGACTGAATCTCAGTTATGTGAACCTGTGTGCTAGGTTAAAAGGAAGCTTAGAAAGTAAGTAACTTTTAGGTTCCTCAAAGTTGGAAGAGATTGAAAATTCTGGGCAGCCAAAAGGACAGATATCCACTACAGACCCAAACTATCTGACTAACAGGCAAATATCAGGAATTGGCTTACATAGGACCCAATATGCCCATGCTCTCTGAAGCCATGTATGAAAAATCCCTGCCCTTGTGGTGTGAGGATCATGGGAAGAGGCTGTCCTCATAGGGCTCTCTCTCTACCACAACCCTTACTAGTTTGCCTGTTGGGACAAGGAAACCAATTTGTCTGAGACTTCTTAGAGAGTTCTTTGTCTAAGATATCAGTCGCAGCCCAAATTTTTGCTCTTCTGTCTTTGAGTTATACAATGGCTTCTGAAGGTTTCCTCTGGTAGTTTGATTATATGTTCCACATAGTCTCGGGTGTTTTATTAAAGCTTGTAACTTGGGTGTCCAATCACCTGACTGAAGGAGGTGTCACTAGTAGTAGATCCTGGAGTCTAGTCCTAGGTGTTACTTGGAGCAGATCTGTATTTCAGCCCAAAGGTGTAAGAGATTTGAAGGGATCCTGCTTGCTGCTGGTTTGTCCTTGCTGCTTTTGGTGTTTGCTGACTGCTGGTGTTTTTTCTCTCTGCTTGGATGTGTGGAAGCAGCTTCTTTTGCCATTGATAGAAATACTCCTTGGATCCATAAGCTTGAAATAAACCCCTCCTCCCATAATCTGTTTCATTTGGATGTTCATCCTAGCAATGTGACACTGACTATTACACTTCCCTCAAGGAGCATCTTGTATTTACCCTACAAGGAGTGCAGTCACCTCTTGTGAAGCAGTGTCCCTAGTCAGAAGCCCTCTGCCTCTCCATAGTGGATGATGGTTGCAGCCAATTTTGACTCATTGGGGTTTACTGTGATGTTTAGGTCATTATTTGATTTCTTGGTATTCCAAATCCTTATTAATATACATTTGTGCTTCTCTGTGGAAATAAAGGAGCGTGTTCTCTGTGTATGTGCTCCCATTTCTTTATTTAGCCTGGCACCTGCCTTCTTTGCCAGCATGTTAGTTTAGAATAAATCTCTAGAGCTTAGAATACTTAGGGGAAATGATTTATTTCTCTCTGGGAATATATTTCTCTTTCTCTTGAACTATGGCTAAAAGCTAAGCTCCTGTGCCACAGGTGGGTGAGCTGCTTTATTAACTCCAGCAAGTTAGGCAATGCACATGTCCCAGTCACTGGCTGTATAGGCCTCTCTGAGCAGGGGGAACTGTACTAGGCAAGGATTACTGCTGTTTCCATGGACTCTCATGCTAATCCCAGAAAGCTTCCAAGAATATCTGCTTGCAAGCCTTCCTGTCACTTGCATGGGGGAGCAGGATGATGTCTGAGAGCTGAGCCCAGTCCCACCTGGAAACAAGAGAGAAACTATTGCTGGAGAGTTTCTGAGTAGCTGTTGCTCACCAGGTTCTAAGAAATATTTTCCTCAGATTATGGGAGTTAGGAAGAATAAAGGAGATGATCTGTAAATTGGAAACTGGGGTGGGAATTAGGGTACTTTCTGGGTGGATTATAGGGATCAATGGGTGTGATGGCTGGTTGATTGTCACTTTGACAGGATCTAGAATCACCTAGAAAAAGAGCCTCTGATCCATATGGAAGCCCACAGAGAATAATGGGATGAACAAGGGACCCACATCCATAGCCATTCAATCTACATAGGATAGGCCAATGAGACAGAAACCAACGAATCTCGACACAAGAACCCCTAAACTCACAACATTAAAGCAGCCTTAATACTCACCCACCATGACTCAGGGAACTGAGCGGAAGAGGGGGGTGGAAAGATTGTGAGAGCCGTGGTGGGGGAGACTATCAGAGACTTGGCAACCCTCAGTAACAACACACCTGGGTCTTGAGAATCCAGCTGAAGACTGGGCTATCCATGGTCCCCTACCACAAAGACTGATACAGATGGCCCACGAGGAGGATATCCAGCTGACTGGGGATGGGGAAGGGGGGCAAAGGGGAATTGGGGATAACAACTCATTGTTGGCCCACTAAACAATGTAACTCATTATGGACAATAAAAAAAGAAAAAGAGCCTCTGGTTGTATCTGTAAGGCAATATATAGATTGGGTTAGCCTCTGGGCATGCTTGTAAGCCATTACCTAGATTAGGTTAATTGGGATAGAAAGCCCTATTTTAACTGTGGGGGCACTATCCCACAGGCTTGGATATTGGATTGGAGAGAAAAGAGAAGGAAAGTGGAGAATGAGCATTTATCACTTTCTGCTTCCTGACTATGGACTGAATATAACCAGCTGCCTCCAGACCCTGGCACCATTCATCCCCCACCATAATGGACTAACTTCAAACTGTAATCTGAAATAAATCCTCTTCTCTTAAATTGTTTCTGGTCAGGTATTTGATCACAGCAATGAGAAACTAACTAATACAATGGGCACTTGAGGCCACTCATTAGTAACACCCACTGAGGGCTAAGAACAAACTGTCAGGCTGGCCACTTGTTCAAGTTTTTGTCTCTGAAATGGATCCAGAAGAGGCAGCACTGGGGGTATGTGTCATGCCATGCTGGTGGTCTCAGCCAGACCTACAATTACATTCTAGCTTCACTCTGAGCCTTCTGATTTTAGACAGGCTGCCTCCTTTTTCCTCAGTCTCTCCTAGCACCACATCTGAGAACTGGAAGGGTTTGATGAGATTGTTGACTTCTAGGACAGTGTCTGGCTTATAGAAAACACTCAGTAATCAAGATCCATGTATATATATATATATATAAAACACTGCCCCCCCAGAGACTGAGAGAGGCCCTAATTACCCACAGTGAACACCAAGGATTCTTCTGAGGAAGGTCCTGGGGAAATGGAGACTGGGAGTGAAGGGATATAAGATTATAACATATGGAAATATATACATTTGTATAAAATTTCAAGAACATAATAAATAAAAAATAACACCGAACAGGAAGTCTAAAATTGGAACCCCAACTCTGATCCCCACTATGTCAGTGGTAATGTGCCTTGCTTCAGCAGTGAAACAGAAGAGCACAGCATTAAGCACCCTGCCTTCCTTTGAACTTGTCAAGTTGCAAGTGGAATCATGAGCATAAAGGAGAGATAATAACCCTGTCATATGATGCTTTGGTGGAAAAGAGGATTGGTCCAGGATTAAGGTACAAAGATGATTAGATTCCAAGAAAAGATATAGGCCTAATGAACCACAGTGGAAAAATGGTCGGGGTCGACTGATCATGCTGACTGGGAACACACAAAGGGAGAAGTGCTGGCAAGTAAGATAGGCTTTTACTTAAATATTTAGCCTCATTCCCGCCAAGCAAGGGCACATTATCTCCACACCACACCGAGGCATGGGAATATTCACACACTGGGCTGCACAGTGGTGACTGCACCCTGCCACCACTTCCTGCTCATCCATCCTTGGACACAAACATGTCACCTTTCAGCACCATGGTTTCTTTATCTGTGAACTCTAGAGAGCGAGGTCTACTATTCTGTGTTGTTTTGATGGGGAGTGGAAGGAGCTTTTGAGTCTATTAGAGCAGTATACAGACGTAGTGAGATATTTTTACTTTGCATTGATATAAGATACCATCCAGCTGTTTTACACATACACATACACATACACACACACACACACACACACACACAGAGAGAGAGAGAGAGAGAGAGAGAGAATATGCTGGAAATAAGTACCACAAACTGGTTAATGACTTAAATAACAGAAATGTATTCCCATAGCTCTGGAGGCGCAAAGTCCAAAATCACATAGCAGCAGCGGAGTTGGCTCTCTCCTATTGGCACTGTGGGCACTCTTTGCCATTACCCAGCTTGGAGCAACATCTCCCTGATTGCCACCTTCATTTTTACATGGTGTTCTTCCTGGTTTATTTCTGGTTCCAAATTTTCATTTATTCCAAGAACACTAATCAGTCTATTTCACTCTACTCAGCTATGATGCCATCATAACTTATTACATCTGCAATGAACCTAATCCAAAGCAGGTCATATTTTGAGTTGCTAGGGAATAGGGCTTCAAACATAAAATCTGAGTGAAATATCATTCAATTTATAATGGTATGAGTCTTTGTGTTTGTGCATGTAGCTGCAGCTGTAACTGCAAATGTGGGTGCAGTTGTGAGTGTATGTATGTGGAGGTGTGTGTGGAGGTCAGAGGACAACCTTAGGTGTCATTCCTTAGATGCTCTTCACCTTTTTGGAACAGGGTATTTTATTGGTCTAGAACTTGCCAAGTAGGCTAGACCTGCTGGCTAGCAAGCCCCAGGGAGCTGCCTTCCAGCACTAGGGTTGTCAATTCATCACTGTGTCAGCCCTTTTCTATGTGTGTTCTGGGAATCAGACTCACAACTCTATGCTTGTAAGATAAGCAGTTTACCAATTGGGCTAACTCCCCAGTACGTGCTTGGATGAACCACTATTTTTTTTATTATATTCTTTTTTTTTAATTTAATAATTTATTGTCCATAATGAGTTACAACATTTAGTGGGCAAACAATGAGTTGTTATCTCCAATTCCCCGCTGCCCTCCCCTCCCCCCTCCACTGGATAACCTCCTCCATGGGTCGTCTGGATCAGTCCTTGTGACAGGGGACCATGGATAGCCTAGTATTCAGCCAGGTTCTCCTGGCCATGCCTCTGGATAATCTCATCCACCACGGCTCTTACAATCTTTCCGCCCCCTCTTCCGCATAG
>PVHP010013553.1:0-40774 GCA_004024765.1 Zapus hudsonius
AAAAGCCTACAGTAGAGTCAAAGCCTTAGTTGATTATGAACTTTCTGGTACCTGCTCTCCTGTCAGATACATGGAAACAGTGAACAAAGTGGAAATGTCAAGGAACGTCCACTTAAAATATCATATTTTCCAAATGCCCGAGGTTCTATTAAAATTCTAGGACAGATATAGAGTTTGCAGGGAGCCATGACCTTTTGGGTATTTCTAAAACTAGAAACAAATGGAAAAACATTTACAAATATAAAAATAGAAGCTTGGGGGAAAGTTACTCAGCCACTGAACAAAGTCATAATTTATGTTAGAGTTGATGCCTAATGCACAGATTTTTGTTAATAAAAATAAGAAGTGGGAGAGAAGCAGATTTAAAAATGGACTAGCAAATAAACTGTAATTCCTTACAAAGTTAAAGTGTTCCCTGCTATTCCATAAGCATACATTGCCGTGAAGCCCCCCAGAAACACAGGAGCCCTTAGAAGTGGCAGAGGGGTCATTCACACATCTGGCCTCTCTCCTTCTTCCCTGAGAGAATATCACGGTGGAGATTATTCTAGAGCTAAGGAAATCTCCAAGGTCCCCCAAGTGGTGGATTAACCCAAAAACCCAGATTTATCTGAGCCCAGAGCTCAAGTCTACCACCCAGAGAAGTGCTAAGAAGACAGGACAGGGGATCGTTCTGAGAAGAGCCAAGAAGCTAGGCCCACAGAGGCTGAGGAGGTGAAGAGAGAGATTGCCATGAGTCAGAGGACAGCAAGCAGTCGCTGTGTGCAGTGGGAACATGGCACGAGGAGAGACTCACTGTGTCTGCCTCCATGGCAGCCCAAGACGAGTTGGGAGCAGCACTAGGCTCCTGATTGCCATTTAGGCACACTGCCCAGGGAGCTGACTAGGACAACATGACACAGTCCAGCAAGCTCTTGGGCCAAGGACCCAGAGCACTGAGACACTCTGTCCCCTCAACTGGCCCCTGCCCAGCACCAAGATAGCTACAGTCCTGAGCACTGGGGGAGGTCTCATGTCCTGCAGAGAAATCCAGTCTCCATCCCTTGGCATCACATAAGGCCAAACAAAAACAGAAAATAACAGGACTCTTCCCAACCCCCAGAGATCTCTGTTGGTGCCCAGACATATGGTAATCCCTGGGGAATAAAGATGGAGTCTGACATGTCAGAACATTCCAGCAACATGTTTCAAAGTCAATCCCACCAGTCACATAGAGTGGGCATCCACCCAGCTGCTATCCAATGATCTTTGTGCTGGTATGGGCATCAGCCAGAGTCTGAAGTAATCCAAGTGTCAATGGTTCAGAGACTGCTCCAAATACCTGTCAAGACACAACCCCAGGGCCTGAGGAGATGGCTCAGTGGTTAAAGGAGTTTGTTTGCAAAGCCTGACAACCCAGGTTTGATTGCCCAGTACCCACATAAAGCCAGATGCACAAAATGCCTGGTGCACCCATTCATAGTCTCTCTCTCCTAAATAAAATAGTTTTAAATGGTACGCCCTGAGTGGTCCCAGCAGTTCAAGTGACCAGAGGAGCAGTGGCAGAGGAGTTTGTAGAAGGCTTTCATGCACTGGGCCACCAGGATGCCCAAGAGGAAGTCAGCTCCCAGAGGAGCCCAAGTACAGATGGGCCAGGCACTCCACCAAACCAGCTCCTGCAAAAGTGATAGCGAAAGGGAAAAAGGAGTCAGGAAAAGTATAAATCTTTGTCCAAAAATGTGCAAACACAGGTAGTAGGATTGCCATGAGTTAGTTTAAGGCCAGCCTGAGACTACATAGTGAGCCTACAGTCACCCTACCAGTGAGACTACAGTGAGACCCTCCCTTGAAAAACAAAAGAACAGAAAAATGTAAACAAAAGGCAAGAGGAAACAATGGGAAAAGAGGCTGAAGTGACTAAGCAAGAGACTAGAGAGCTACCTGTAGAAAATACAGAAACTAAACTCGAGGAGAGTCAGCCTCTTGAAACAAAAAAGCAAGAAGCAGGTGCCACTGTGTTGGCGCCCGTCTCCCTTCTGTACAGTCCAGAGGAATATATTATCAGCTAGCTTGTAAATGCAAGTTTTTTAGTAGCTCTAGAAACATGTTTAAAAAGCAGGGAATTGTATCTCATGCCATTTTTTAAGTGTAAATGACTTTTTTTTTTTTTTTTTTGGTTTTTCAAACTAGGATCTCCATCTAGCCCAGGCTGACTTGGACTTTACTATGTAGTCTCAGTGTGACCTTAAACTCACATTGATCTTTCTACCTATGTTTCCCAAGTGCTAGGATTAAAGGTGTGTGCCACCACACCTAGCCTTGTAAATAACTTTTTAAAATATTTTGTTTATTTGCTCGTGTGTGTGTATATGGGCACACCCAGATGTACATACCATTTTTTGCATCTGGTTTTACATAAGTACTGGAGAATTAAACCCCAAGATGGCAGGCTTTGCCAGCAAGCATCCTTTTTTAAAAGATATTTTACTTATTTTCAAGAAGAGAGAGAGAGAATGAGAATGGTCAAGCCAGGGCATCCAGCCACTGCAAATGAACTCCAGATGCGCAAGGAGGCTGACTCTGGATGCATGCACCACTTTGTGCATATGGTTCTACATGGGTACTTTGGACTCAAACCCCAATCAATAAGCTTTGCAGGCAAATGCCTAAACCATTATGCCATCTCTCAAGCCCAATCACAAGCATCTTTACTGCTGACCCATTTCCCCAGGCCCTGTAAATGATTATTTTAAAAGGTAAAATCGGGCTGGAGAGATGGCTCAGCGGTTAAGGCACTTGCCTCCAGTGCCTAAGGCCCTGGGTTCAACTCCCCAGGACCCACATAAGACAGACCCACAAGGTGGTGGCCCTGGTGTGCTCTCTCTCTCTCTCTCTCTCTCTCTCTCTCTCTCTCTCTCTCTCTCTCTACTTGAAAATGAATAAATAATATATTAAAAATCATTTTCTGGTTGCTTATTTTTGATACAACCAGAAAATCATGGGATATTGAATAATAGGAGGCTTTGACTGTCTTGGGCGTCAGTTTAATACCCAAAGGGTGCTCACTTTATATCCTACAATTTAAAACATACTAAATGGAAATTAGGAGTCACATTCATGCATTTACTGTGTCTTGAATATTTTCAATTACTCTGTTTTTAGTAGGACTGTTTCCTAAAGAAAACTACCTTGGTCATTGCCCTGTCAGAACTGTGCCTCTGTTGAATCTCTGTTTGTGATAGCCCAGTTTTCTTAATAAGTTTGATAATGTAGACTGAAAGATGAAAACTTTGAGTTTGCAGTATATATGATATTAACATTCTGAATCTGTGGGGGTTGAGTTCAGATATCAGCATCTGAAGACACACGCTGGTACACTAGAGCTTCTTATGGAACGCCTCCAAGATTGAGGCTGGACGGCACTGAAACAACTCTTTCCAAAAAAATGTTCATTAGTAAGGTGGGGAGAGAGAGAGAGTGAATTTGGGCACCCCAGAGCCTCTAGCCACTATAAACAAGCTCCAGATGCAGGTGCCACTTTGTGCATCTGGCTTTATGGCAGGGACTAGGGAATCAAACCTGGCTGGGAGGCTTTACAAGCAAGTGCCTTTAATCACTGACCCATCTCCAAGGCTCTGGAATAGCACACACATGTACACACACACACACACACACACACACACACACACACACACACACAAGATAACCCTGGCCAAATGCTACAGCCTAAGAAAGGGACTTAGATGTTGCACTTGGAGTAGTTACTATATGCTCTCAATATTTGAAATAGACAAGATCAGTGAATTTGAGGGACAAGACCATACGGTGGATAGGAGGATACTACACGTGGGAACTAGTGGAATTCATGAGAAGGGACAGTAATAAGAGAGGAGTCCTGAGAATAGATGGCCTCTGACCTCCCATCATAAGCATGCCTTATGAAGCCTCTCCCAAATCATTCTGGCACACACACACCTCATAAAGGCAGCTTGTTCTGAGTGGCTAACTTCAGTCACCTCCAAATCAAGCCCAGTTCTCCTTAAATAAAGCCATCTGAGCCAGCTACGAGGAGGCAGTCACAAAAGGCAACCCACACAGCAGGTGCCTCCAGCAAAGCAAGAGACCAGATGACCCTGAGCTGGCGCCAGGCATGCTTTCAGGAATGACCTAGAAGGGCTGCAGACAGGCTCTGCTGGGAGGCCAAGAGCAAGGCTAACAAACCTGGCTTGGAAGGGAAGCTTCCAGAACATACTCTAGAATCCTCACTCATGCAGGTGACCTGGGGCCACTGCCTGCATCTTCCCTAAATATGGGTAGGGAAAGACACTAGACACGGCAGGGTCAGAGCACGCATGTTGCACAGTAAGAACTTGGACAGGGTCCAACAGGTGTTCTGGAACAAACCCTCGGCTCTCATTGTTTCTGAGTGGAAGGACTTCACCCAAGCAAAGCTCCCAATTTCCAGCCTCTCCTCACCCCACATGGAGGGGGAGAGGCCTGTCTCCTCAGGAGAGGGTGGTCATGCCTCTCTTCCCACAGGAAGATCTCCTCCATTAAGGCCTGTGAGCGTGGGACATTGTATCTCCTCTTCCTTAGTGTGGACAGTTGCCTAGCTAAACCCACTCAGACCTGGCTTAGCTGCTCCGCCCAAGGCCTGCCCTGGGGATAATCATTAATAAGACCATTTGGCCTTCCCAGGGGAGCCTCAGCAGGGATGATGGGGAGGTTCTGCTCTACCTGTGAGGCTGGAGCTTGGGTAGCAGGAGGAAAAGTGACTTTCTAGCTCTCAAAGCCACCCAGAGGAAACCACAGCAGGGCTTGAGGCTCCTGAGTGACAAGAACAGACTTGTGTTCCAGGCAAGCTTCTTATGGAGCCCTGCAGGATGCACTGGTAGAAATGTGGCCTGCTGTAGAGTCATGGGAGCTGCCCAGTACAACAGGCCAGCCAGGGGCCCATGCCACAGTGATCATGGAGACATAAGAGAAGAGACAACTTCTCCCTGTAAGCTCTCCCATTCAAAGCAAAGGCAAACCATAGCACTTAGTAATTACCTGGTTATTAAGGCCAAGGCAAATTTCCAAGTTTTACCAAAAATTCAGGAGAAACAAATAGAAGAGGCTGAGGAGACACGCAACAGAAAGCATGTCCAACTTTAGAGAGCCAAGGGTGGCATTGATTTCTACTACTGGCATGATACTATCTCCTGCAAGACAGGCTATCTACCATTTCCACTTTAATGCCCAGATTTGGGTTTGCAGAGTCTGCTTAGAAATAAAGCCCTGAGCCCAAGTGAGGCTTCTGTAGTTGTGTTCCAATCATGCTTGTGTGGTCTTGTGAAGCTTCCCTGGGCATCTCCACATGGACCTCTCTCACACAAAGCCTGGAAGAGGAGGAAGAATTCCTCTGATCCCTGGGGGTCTAAATGTGTCGCAAAACCCTAGTGGGCTGGGTCTTATGAAGCACTCAGCCTCCACTCTCAGAAACATGTGTTGTCACCTCCTATCCCCAGAGAGGGGCTGATGAGTGATCACTCTGGCTCCAGAACATCTGTTTCATCCTTCCAAGCAGCATCCCTCCTGAGGGACACAGGAGGGGATAGAGATGTCACCACCTTGAAGCCACTGGGTCAATGCCCCCTGCCCTCCCTCTACGCTCAGGCCCCCACAGGCCCCCACAGAGAGCCTCACAGCTTCCAGCAGAGGAAGCGCCAGCTGGTGTCCCCAACACCTTCAGGGGAGGATGCGGTAGAGAGGTTGCCTCCTTCATTTAGGATAAGAAACCATGCAAATGACAACAACAACAACAAACAAAAGCCCGGATTTCTTCTTGGAGATTCTCAAGGTTGGAGATAATAACCTCTTCACTCACTCATTTTTTTTTTTCTACTTACAACATCTTCTCTCATTATCCCTCAACTGGGCTCTTTGGGAGCATGGTCTGCATTACATTGATCTGTGACCTCGGATCATTTTTCCTAATAAACTGTCCTATTCAGAAAGCATCTCATGAAACACTAAGTGAAGGAGTGAGTGGTGAGTGGGGGGTAGAAAACTGATGGCTGGCTGGGTGGTTAGATATAAAGATGGAAGAATGGGTAAGTGGGTGGATGGATGGGGTCAACAAATGGCTGCCAAGTGCCTACCACATACCAAGCACAGTGAGGATACAGAGACAGAAGGCTCCGCTCTACACTCACAGTCCAACAGGGGGAATGGCCATTGGTACATGGATGCATAAGTGTATAGAACACAGAGGAGGGAGGGAGCAAAGGCTGCATGCAGCGCGCAGACTGAGCCGCAGAGGGTATGCGGGTGTCCCTCCATCACTGGAGTCAGGTCAGCCCTGGCCAAGCCTTCAGGATCATTCCTTCGGCCACTGACGTCTTCTGGGTTTGTTCCATTTCTGCCCGGCTAATGAGCCCTCTCTGTAATCACCGCCCTCACTTTTTCTACCCTCCTCCAAATAGCAACTAAACTGCATGGACGCCCAAGGACACCACACTAATATGTGGCAATAGCAATATAACATGATATGGTACCAAAATGTATCATGGGAGGGATGTAGGACTTAAGGTCAGAGTCTCGCTGCTGGGGAAGTTCAAGTTTAACAATACAGTCACTAACTTGGGGAACTATTTTTTCTGACCATCAGTGTTCCCATGTGCACAATAGGTGCCATGGCAATGCCTCTGCCATGGTATTGTTGAAAGATTCAATGAGAGCCATATGGAAACAAAATGCCAAGATGTCTGCCACATACACACGTGTGCTTACATGTCTAATCTAATTTTATCTTCTCACAAGGGATTTGGGAACACCATTTCTTTCCCAATCCCTTTTGTTGTGCAGAACCAACTGCATCCCATCAAAAGGGATTTCCTCTATTCATCCCACCCTTCCTGCCCTGATCCCAACTCCTGTCTTGTGAGAGCAAGAGATCCAACCACCTCCCTCTCCATGAGCTTCTAGCCTAAGGTCCAGCTTAGCACCTTCCAGGGTATCACTCAGAAGTCACTGGCCGATCGGTTGGTAGGGTTAGATGGGCCCCAGCTCTCTTACTGCATCCTGAAAAACACAAACATAATCTCCATCGGAGAGTGAGGTCAGTGTAGGTTAACAAACATACACAATTCTGGATTACCTAGATTCTATTTTTAGTAGCCTCCCCGTCAATCGCTCCCATAGTGCATCTTGTCTTGGGAGCCCTAGAGTAGGGGATCCGGTGCCTATCACCCTGCATCCCAAGTTCCAGTCAAGGGCTCCCCTTCACTAAGTGGAAAATTTGGCCGAATTTGAAAGCTCTTGGTTGTCTCCCTCAGGCCCAGGCTTCTCCATTGCACAAGTGCTCCTTTCTTGGTTCATTGTTCTCTCCCAGTAGGAGGTGGCAGATAGCTGAGATGGCTGAATACTAGGCTATCCATGGTCCCCTGTCATAAGGACTGATCCAGACAACTGATGGAGGAGGATATCCAGCTGATTGGGGATGGGAGAGGGGGGCATCAGGGAAACAACTCACTGTTTGCCCACTAAATAATGTAACTCATTATGGACAAGAAGTCACTGGCCGAATGAGCCTGGGGCTATGCTGACTTCACCAATACAACTGCCACCAGGCAAAGGTTGACAATAGGAAGTCAAGATTGGTCTTCAGAAGACCAAGCCTGGGAAAGTATATCAGAAACACTGAGCACAGAATAAATGTGAAATGTTGTAAGGAAGTCACTGTTATTTTTTTTAGACATGACTGAGAACTATCGATGCCCCAAAATGATTGAGAATTGGGGTGTTCCTGCGCATATAAATTCCTGAGGTGAGGGCTCAGTGTGGTTAAAGGTGCTTACTTGCAAATTCCTGAGGTTTCAGAAGAAACCTTCACCCCTGGACTGCAGAAAAAGTACAGAAAAGGGGGACAATTGTATCAGCTCAGGCGATCAGGGAGGGCTTCCTGATGGAAGTAGCCTTGAAGGGTGATTAACAAGGTCCCCATAACTACAGCATGTGCTAGGAACTAACCCAGTCCTGTGTGAGGCAAAGACCTTGGACTCTGCAGCTGAGAACTTCCTTCCTGAGATCCCATCCTCCAACTCTCAGATTGCAACGCTGCTAGGGGGCAGAGGTCCTGCTTCCCTTCTTCCCCTCCCCCGCAAGGAGATAAGGGGGGCTCAGCAGCTCTACTGGACCATGGAAAGGGGAGAAATGGTGGAAAGGCGGCATGAATCAATCAGTGAGCGGGCTGTCTGCAAACCTACCCTTCCTGTTTGCCCGCTGGTTAGTGACCATAAACAGAAAAGCGATTAGCCCCACGGAGCAGAGCCAAGAGATCTCCACTTCACCAGGTCTCAAACCCCAACAGGAAGCGTGTTGTAGACATGGCCTTTTCTGCCCCCATGGGTGCCTGCACCCTTGCTGCTCAGCTGAAAGAGGGTCATTTTGACCTGATTGTCTTTGTCTCTAAATCTTAAATGATATTTAATTTAGTATAAACATAAAATTAGCTAAACTGCATAAAACGTTTTCTGTGTCTCATTATTTTCTCATGAGGACTGTTCACATCCCACAAGAGTAGCCCAGTGCCTCTGCCAGGCACAATGTATTTTGCAGGAATCTTCCAACCCCCTTGTGAGATGGGAAGCCTTTCCCCTTGGTCATCAGAAGTGTCTCACACTGTAATTAGCTGATGGGCCAGACAACCTGGCCACCCACTCTGAGCTCACGGCAGAGTCCTCAACAATCCTGGCTCCCAAAGACCCAAAAGTCAGGTGTTTTCTGAAGCTTTGGTAAACTTGTAAGTTTCCTTGCCTGACTGCTGTGGAGAAAATCCTGGCAGGAACCATTACAGTCTGCCCAGACAATAGAACACAGACAGCACTACAATAATATATATTAAGTGAGTTCATTGTTTAAATATTTATTTATTTATTTGCAAGCAGAGAGAGAGAGGGAGGGAGGATGGGCACGCCAGCACCTCTAGCCACTGCAAACAAACTCCAGAAGCATGTGCCAACTGGCTTTACCTGGGTCCTCGTTTCATTAAGCATTGCAGGGAAGCACCTTAACCACTGAGCAATCTCTCCAGCCTGAGTGAGTTCATTTTTACTTAGAGAGTTGGTTTCTTAAACTATTTAATTTGCATTTATTTGCATGTGTGCATGCCATGGCATGTGTGTGAAGTTAGAGAACAACTTTAAGGTCCGTATCTATGCTCCACCTTCCGTGAGATAGGGTCTCTGGCTACAGACAGCAAAGGAATGTCAGATTAGCTGGCCTTTGAGCTTCTCATTCCCCTGACTCCATTTACCATTTGTGTAGCAACAGCTGGGGTCACAGATGCATGCACCACTCTGGATCTGGCTTTACATGGGTGCAGGGAATTGAGCCTGGCCGTCAGGCTTTGCAAGAAAGTGCCTTTAACTACTGAGCCGTCTCCTCAGTCCAGTTTTGTTCTGACTTGCTACTTACTTCAGCTTCGTAAGAACTGTATTGCCTTTCTTTGAGTTTCACTAAACTGGTGGTTCAGCAGCCAATAGTCATCTGGGGAGGAGGAAGGGTGATGTATAAAGTGATGGGATTGTTGGCATTTGTCACAGTGCTTGCAAACCAGGATAGGGACAGCCACCATTGCAAAAATAATAATAATAATAAATGGGGAGAACAAATATAAAATAGCTGTTACTTTTTTACTGGGCTCCAGAGAAGTTTTGTACCTCTGCTTCCCCTGAAAATCTTATTTTTTTTTTCAAGGTAGGCTCTCACTCTAGCCCAGGCTAACTTAGAATTTGCTATGTAGTCTCAGAGTGGCCTGGAACTCACAGCAATCCCCCTATTTCTGCCTCCTAAGTGCTGGGATAAAAGGTGTGTGCCATCACACCTGACTACAAAACTTTTTTAAATACAAAAATATTGATGACAGTTTTGCTAAAGGTGGTAATGGTATGGCACTGTAGTTAATAAATATCACTAATTTTCACCTTAAAATGGTTAATTTTATGTTATGAATATTTCACCTTAAAAAATGTGTTTCTGGCAGCGCATCTGAATAGTACTCTATTGCTTTGCACCACAGAATGTGCACCGGCCACAGGTTTAAAACCACCTTGACAGACAGCTAAACCATGAGGGGGAGTATCTAAGAAAGTCAGTGCTCCGGCAGAGTAGACAGCAAGCCTGAGGACCTGAATTCAATCACAAGAACCCACATTTTTAAAAGCTGAGTGGAGTGGCATGAGGATTGTTTGTTTGTTTGTTTGTTTGGGGAGATGGGTTTTTTGTTTTGTTTTGGTTTGGTTTGGTTTGGATTGGTTTGGTTTGGTTTGGTTTTTGGCTTTTCCAGGTAGGGTCTTGCTTTAACCCAGGCTGACCTGCAATTCACTATGTAGTCTCAGGCTGGCCTCGAACTCACGGTGATCCTCCTACCGCTGCTTCCTGAGTGCTGGGATTAAAGGAGTGTACCACCATGTCGGGCTTTTTACTCCCAGAGAAGGCAGAGACAGGAGGACCCTGGACCTCAGAGGCCTGCCAAGTCTAGCTAATTTGCCAAGTTGCCCACCAGTCAGAGACCCTGTCTCAAACAAAAGGTGGATAGCACCTGAAGAATGACATCAAGGATGTTCTCTGATGGGGGGGTCTATGTGTAAGTAGGAGGACCCCCATTCTCAGGGTGCCTGAGTTCTCAAGGTGGCCAGGGCAGGGGGTGGCAAGTTCATGGATAAGAAGGGGGCTGTTCACCTGGACAAAAGCTTTAGCTGCCCCTCCCCCACAGTCGCCTTCAGCTTTCTTGGCTGTTTCCTCACCAGAGATGTGGCCTAGTTCTCCAAGATGGAGCTCCTGTCACCTTTTCCACTCTGTCCCCTCCCCCTGCTGGGCTCCAGTTGCAGTTCCCTGAATTCACTCCTGTCTTGCCTTGTTAAGTTTACCTGGAAAGGTCTCCAGTCCTGTTCTCACTCCTTCATTGATTTCCAGGAACTTGGGACCAAAGTGCCTGGCTTGTTTTCTCAGCTCTGGTTTTACTGGGTAGAGTTGAGCTGGAAGGGAAGGTTTTCTGTGCCTCGGCTCCCAAGCTATAAAATGGGGGTTATTGCACAACAGCAAAGATGCAGTGTCCCTTGAAAAAATGCTTCGTGGAAAGTGGGCAGGATCAACTCCTGACTGCCAGCCACCATTCACCAGGGAAAAGCAAAGATGAGCCCCACCTGCCGAGCCCTTGCTCCCACCAGGGCTGAGCCTGTAAGAACCAATGGCATAAGAGCCACATGGTGAGCCATGTGAACACCAAAAAGAACCATTACCTCACCAGTCTGAGCGAAGTGAGAAACCAAAATAACATCCACTGGCCTTGAATTCACTGTGCAGTCCAGCAGCCCTTAGACGTGAGATCCTCCTGCCTCAGCCTCCTGAGTAGCTGGAATTACAAGCCAACACCATCATGCCTAGCTTGGTAGGGGATTTTAGAAAATGTTTTGTTTTTCTTTTTTTCCTTCCGATTACCTTCTCTTGTCCCCGTTCCTATTCCTCTTCCACTCAATCCTTTCTAACTAGTCTTTCTTCTACTTAGATGGACTGTTGGTTTGTTTTTGTTTTGGTTTTGGTTTTTCTTTTTTTTTTTTTTTTTTCGAGGTAGGGTTTCACTCTAGTCCAGGCTGACCTGTAATTCACTATGTAGTCTCAGGGTGGCCTTGAACTCACGGCGATCCTCCTACCTCTGCCTCCCGAGTGCTGGAATTAAAGGCGTGCGCCACCACACCCGGCTTGTTGTGGTTTTTGCCTCCCTCCATCATCCATGATAGAATGTTGCTGGCCCAGTATTGTGGAGGTGATGACAGCTGCCATGAATGTGACAGCCACAGCATGTCCACAGCACACATCTCCACCCTCTGGCTTTGGCTCTCACATTCTTTCTGCCTCCTCTTCTGCAATGTTCCCTAAACCTTGGAGGGTGTGACAAAGATGTCTCATGTAGAGCTGAGCACTCAGCGGTCACTTATTCTCAGCATATGGATGAGTTTTGAGCCTTGATCGGGGATTTTTAAATAGACAGATCAGAGCGGTAGTGCCCTAACCATGATCCGATCTTAACACCTCATGGGGAAGCAAGCAGATAGGAAGCACCCATGGGCAGCAATGTAAGCACACACCACCACTCTGACATCTCCCAGCCCACCATGGACTTGGATGCAATCATGCTTCTGCAAGGAACTAGCTGTTCCCTGAATGTGCAAGAACGACAGTACACCATAAACAATGGCCCAAAGATGCAAGCAACAAAATCCAGAAAGTTCAGAATCCAAGGGAACCATGACTCAGTGTTTTCAACAAACAAATATCCAGGAAAAACTTACAGATCAAAAGAAGCCCATACAACTTGTCAATAAAATGCAGTGTCTGGGCCTAATTGGGTTCCAGTCACCAGGACAAGTTCAAAACATCTCAGGAAACTGATTACTGTTTTAGCCTACTAAGGCTGCTATAACAAAATACTTTCATGACTTAGACACAGCAGAAATTTACAGCTCACACCCTGGAGGCTGGGACATCCAAGGTCAAGGTGGCAACACATTTGGTGTCTGATGAGGACTCGGTCTGCTTGAGAGACAGCCCCTTCTTGCTGTGTCCACACATGACACACAGGATGAAGAGCTCAGACTTCTAGAACTCAGGGTTCTAACATCATTGATAACCCAATCAATTTCTAAAGACTTCACCTCTCAATACCATCACCCTGGGAATTAGATCTATGGATTTTGAGAGATGCCAACATTCAGACAATAATTAAGCACTGGCTGGATAATTGGGACTAAAGGGAATAACTAGAACTAGAGCTGCAGCTCAGTGCTTTACCAGCATGTGAAAGCACAGGAGTCCATCCGCAGTACTGCAAATAAATTAATAAATAAAAATAAAGACCTTTGTTACTTTTTTGATTTAAGTATGACAATGGTATCAGTTATGTTTTTAAAAGACAGAATGCTTTTAGAGATATATACAAAAGTACTTTGGATGAAAGGATTTGCCTTAAAATGATATAGCTGAGAAAAGAAAAAAATCTGAGGAGAATAGATAACACATGTTCTGTTAATTCTTAAACCTGGGAAATGCATAGATGTAATTCATTAAAATAGTCTCTTTTCTTTTCTGTATGTTTACAACTTTCCTCAACAAAAAGTTACATGAGAGGCTAGGGAGATGACTCAGTTGGTAAAATGTTTGCCATGAATGCATTCGGACCTGAGTTGTGAAAGAAAGCCAGATGTGGTAGAACTGAGTAGGAAGAGAAAGGAGGATCCCTGAGGCTTACTGGCTAGCTCCAGGTTCAGTGACAGACCTTGTCTCAAAAAAATAAGGTGGGAAACACTGAGCTATTGATCAAAGAGACCCATGAGGTCCCCAAAACAAGACTTCTATCAAAGCTCTTGAATACCTGTCCCAGGCCTAAGGTAAGATCCTATTGCTGAAGAAGTCACAAAGTGTCATCAAACAACACCAACATATCCTGCTAGATTACAGCTCACACCCTGGAGGCTGGGACATCCAAGGTCAAGGTGGCAACACAATGGTAACCAGTTCCCAGGTGGTAGCATGTGTAGCACTGGAAGGTGTGGCGTGAGCCGCCAGGGGAAATGGTCAATGATATTTGGAGAAAGCAGAGACCACTGATATACAATATAGACAGTTGTCACAAGAATGCTGAACACACTGCTATATGAAAGAGACCAACAAACCAAGAAATGCTCATCTGTGCAATAGTGACGCTAAACCAAGGAGGGTAATCAACAGCTTACTGATTGGCTAAGAGATCTGATCAGTGTCAAGGAACCCTTAACTGGAACTGGGATCCATGGCAAAATCTTATGGGGACCAAGAACTTGGGCTCCTAGGGGAAATTCCCACTACCAGAGAGCTACAAAGGCTACACACACTAGAATCTTGCCAAAATAGCAATGTTGTCTCATTTAGCCTATACTGATCTCACTCTCTGATGGAGATTCTATTTGTATTTTTCAGAAGGCAGTGAGAAATCCAGGGACAACCCAATTCTACCAACAAGCCATGGGATGATGGTTGACATCAAGATAGGAGATGAGCCATCCCTGGTCTATCACACAGGGCCCAAATGAAACCTATGAGAAAGTGATGAGATAAACAGGAGACCAATCACTACAACAACTCAGATAACCCAGGAAAGGTCAATGGAGACAGACACCAACAATACCCAACACAACCCAAAGCAGAAGTCTAGAGACAAACCCAAAGCAGAAGTGTAGAGACACATAAGATTTAACAATAAAGCAGACTTAAAACTCACCCACTATGACTCAGGGAACTGAGAGGAAGAGGGGGCAGAAAGATTGTAAGAGCCATGGTGGGGGAGAATATCCAGAGACATTGCTCCCCTCAGCAACAATACACAAAAGGGGAAGAAAAAACTGGCTACCTCTGGAACAGTTTATAACCCCCAACCCTACAGACAGATCCAGTATGTGCACCGAGGAAGGACCCTAGTGGGTTGGGGACAGAGAGGAGGGAAATGGGGACACATTCACAAGATTTGATCATACAATGTATATAATTATTTATAGTAAAGATATTAATTTTAAAAATATGGTGGAGAAAAAATAAATAAATAAGGTGGAGTGCAATTGAGGAAGACAGCCAATGTTAAGAATCTGGTCTCCACTCACACATGTGCACCCACACTCATGCTCCACGTGCGCACACATGCATACACACACACACACACACACACACACACACACACACACACACAGGTTAAATGAGAAAGAACAAGTCTCTCTGGCACAGGAACTTTTGTGTTTGGGAGGAAATGGCATCTGACAAATCAATGATAATGAGAAACAATTGTCAAGCAAGCTTTTTTAAAAATTAATTAATTATTTATTTGAGAGAGAAAGAAGCAGAGAGAGAATGGGAGTGCCAGGGCCTCCATCCACTGGAAAAGAACTCCAGATGCATCCGCCCTCTTGTGCATCTGGCTTTATATGGGCACTGGGGAATTGAACTCGGGTCCTTCTGTGTAGCAGGCAAATGCTTAACCGCTAAGACATCTCTTCAGCCCAGCAAGCAAGCTTTTTAAAAATATTTTTATTTTCAAGGAGAGAGAGAGAAAAAAATGGGCATACATTTTGTTTGCCATTGCAAACAAACTCCAGACACATGGGCCACTTTGTTCTGGCTTTACATGGGTGCTGGGGAATTGAACCCAGTCCATCAGGCTTTGCAAGCAAGCATCTTTAACTACTAAGCCATCTCTCCAGCCCAACAATTCAGATTTTTAACTTTTTGACAGAGAGTTCCGTATTGGAGTCACCTTCCATGGACATTTTGGGTAGACGAAAGTAATGGTAGAGATTCCAGTCTGACAAAAAATAGTTTGAAATGGTGAAGGCAGATCTAAAGAGAAAAAGCATCATCTTCTCTGGGGTTGAAGCCAACTTGCTCTCGTTGATATTGGCTTTAAAAGAATGCTTTTTCTCTCACTCTAAATTTGGGTTTAGATTACACTGTCCTGGAAAATGACTGTTTGTTCTTGGAAGGACCATGGATGTTCTGTTCAAGCAGCTTCCACACAGCAGGAAGATGCAAGGCTGGAGGAGGGAAGGAGGGAAAACAAGTTCTTGGTGAGGGAGGCCAGTGCAAGGCCCAGCCCAAGCTACCCAGCAGCACTGGAAGCTGCTACCATGGGAGGTAGGAAATGAGGGCTCTGGGGTAGACCACTGCCACACTCGAGAGTCTGTGTCCCAGATGCATGAGCAAGCATGGGTCTTGAAGAGCAAAGACATGCCCCCAGCTGTGAGAAGTGGGAGCTCTCCTCAAGGAAAGAAAAACTCCAGCTGCCAAGAGTCTGTGGAGAGAATGATCTTGAGATGAGGCGAGAAGACCAAGAATAGGGGATTAAGCCTGGAAGGAGTCATTCTCTCCTCCACCTTCTGAGAAGACACTGACCTCTTCCATGGGAGAAGCGAACTAACGGTGTCTAGGGGGCTTTGGAAACACTCCTTTCCAGACAGTGGTTTTATGCTTTGTGTATTACAGGAAAGGAACACACAGTATCTATCCCCAGTGTGCTCATGCCTGTGAGCCCTGTGCTAGTGTGATGGAAGAGCTGGATCTCTGGGTCAAGCTAGCTAGACTAGCCAAATCAGTGGAAATGGGCTCAGCGAGAAACCATCTCAGTCAGTAAGGTGGAGAGTGACTGAGGAAGACATCTAATGCTGACCTCTGGCCTTCACACACAGGTGCACCTACATACATATAAACACACATACCCACATTCATACCACACACAGGTACACATACATACATACATACATATAAACACACATGCACGCATTCATACCACACACAGGTGCACATACATACATATAGACACATACACACATTCATACCACACACAGGTGCACCTACACACATATAAACACACATACACACACTGAAACAGAACATGTCACCTAGTCTCAGCCCCTGGTTTTCTAGGAGAGAAAAATCCTATTCAAATATATTCCCTGGAGCCAGACGTGGTGGCGCACACCTTTGATCCCAGCACTCAGAGGCAGAGATAGGAGGACCACTGTGAGTTCGAGGCCAGCCTGGAACTACAGAGTTTGTTCCAGGTCAGCCTCGGCTAGAGTAAGACTCAACCTTGGGGAGGAGGAGGAGGGAGATTTCCTGGGAAGCCCAAAGAACTCAGTGACAAATTCTGCTCCCTCCTGATTCACCACAGCCAACTCTAGGGAGTAGTATTTCCTCACATGCATGCTTTTGATGTAGACTGAACATGCTCACAGAAGCACAGGGAGCTGCCTTTGTCGTGGAAGAGCACAGCCACCCCGGGCTTATGGAGAAAGTGTGGACACATAGGCCTCTCCTACTTGACCTTTTCAGGATTAAATGAATGTAATTTGTCAGCTGACCCCTAGGTCAGTTATCTCTAATTATGCACCCACTTGACAGCCTACAGAACACATCTGTAACCAAAGATCAAGTCCCAGGAGCCTCTGGGAGCAGGTTTCAGAAGGTGAGTGATAGAGGGTTCCTGTCACAATGGCCTCTGCTCCTGGGAAGAAATCCTGACTGCCTTCTTTTGAGTTCTGCATAGATGTCCTCATGCCTGCTCACCACTGCTGGGGAGAAGAAGGCCAAGAGGGAGGGAAGGATGCCAGGAGGGAGAGAGTGGACTCTCTCTCACCAACAGAGAGAGAGCTGGCTCACTGGATGGGAAGTAGGGAAAGCTGAACTCCATTTCATATCTACAAACACCAAACCTCTCATCTGATGCCTCGACTCATCAAAGAAGCTAGAGTCGGGAGACCTGCGGTTCTGAAAAACAAAGCAAGAAGTAGGCCTTGACCCCTCTCTCTAGCTGTGCATGTCACATATCAAGTCCTTACCAGGTGTCCTGGGTCACCAAAGTCTGAACAGCCAGGGATAGTTGCACACCCTGCCATCAAGGACTGGGGATCTGCCTGTGTCAATGTTGTTAGCACAGAACCTGTGTTCAGAAGTTTATAGCATGGACAATAAGCTTCAAATACAGAAGAACAGAGATCAGCAAATGGGAATATGAAGAAGGTTCCTTAGTAGACCTAAGACTCTGTAGGGTTTCCAAATCGGGAAGGTAGGTGAGGTTAACCATAAATAATCCTCCGCCCCTCAAATTCTCACACCTTGCAGATCTTGCATTAAAAGAAAGATGATGATGGAAATGCCAATGTGGCTTGTGCTTCAAAAAGCTCACAAGTGGGCTGGAGAGATGGCTCAGCGGTTAAGGCACTTGCCTCCAGTGCCTAAGGCCCCGGGTTCAATTCCCCAGGACCCACATAGGCCAGACCACAAGGTGGTGGCCCTGGTGCGCGCTCTCTCTCTCTCTCTCTCTCTCTCTCTCTCTCTCTCTCTCTCTCTCTCTCTCTCTCTCTCTCTCTCTCTCTCTCTCTCTCTCTCTCTCTCTCTCTCTCTGCTTGAAATTGAATAAAGAAAATATTTTTAAAAAAAAAAAAGCTCACAAGTAATTCCCAAGCCTCGCGGATAGATCTCAACTAGATGTAGGTAAGGAGGCAGCCACAAGCTTAGAATCCCAGCCCTGTCCTTCCTTGTAGAACCATGAACAAGTCATTCTGGTTTGCCTGTACCCTCCTACCACCCCCGAATGTTTTCCAGTGCTGACCATCATTTTTCCAGATGTCAGTAATTACAGCACAACCTGCATTGATCTACTTCCAGTGCCTGCTTGCACGTAAGTTGGAACCCTTTCATTGTGTGCTGTAATTTATTGGTTTGTTATTATTAGATTGCCTCAAGGAGAGAATAGGTTAGGGTGTGTGTGTGTGTGTGTGTGTGTGTGTGTGTGTGTGTGTGTGTGTGTGTGTGTGTGTGTGGTACACATGGCATGGTGTGTGTGGTGTGTGTATGTATGGTGCATGAATATGTGTGTGCAGACGAGTGCATGCCTGCACAGGAGAATGCTGGGTGTCCTCCTCTACCACTCGTCCACTTTAGTTCCTTGAATCAGAGTTTCCGTCTCACTGAATTGAGAGCTGCCATTTTTACTTTTGTTTCTTTGTTTTTCAGTCAAACTGGGTGACCAGTGAGCTCCAGCGATTCTCTGGCCTCCACTCGGACAGGACTGGGGTTACAGACGTGTAAAGCCATACCCTGCTTGTTATGTGAACACTGGAGATTGAACTCAGAGAGTCTTGAGCCCTATGGGCATCATGTTTGCATAGCAAGAACTCTTAAGCACGAAGCCATGGCAGGTGCTTTGAGCCATAAGACATCTCCTCAGTCCCCAGAATCAATTGTCCTAGTGCTTAATCTATTACTTATCAGGACCTTGGTGTGAGAGAAACTTTCTCTGAACTCATTAGGTAATATGGAGATTTGGGGAAATTCTTTATTTAAAAATATTTTTATTTATTTTTGAAAGAGAATGACTATGGGTGCACCAGGGCCTCTTGTCACTGCAAACTTCAGATGCATGTGCCAGTTTATGCACCTGTTTTCATGTGGGTACTGTGGAGTCAAACCTGGGCCAGGAGGCTTTGCAAGCAAGTGCCTTTAACTACTGAGCCATCTCCCCAGCTCCCTATTTTTTATGTTTTGAGACTGAGTTTCACTACATAGCCCAGGCTGGCCTCAAACTCATGATCCTCCTGCCTTAAGCTTCCAGAATGCTAGGAATAATATTGTATCAAAACCTTCAGGTTGTCATGGGGAGATGGCTCATGGTTAAAAGTGCTTGCATGCAAAGCCTGCCAGCCTAGGTTCAATTCCCAAGAACCCACATAAAACCAGATGCACAGGGCCTGCATAGATGAATGACCTCGGCACTAAAGTCCCATCCACATCAAAAGCAGGCATTCACCATGAACATGAACTTATCTGGCCAAATTGGCAGATATGTGATGGCCTAAGGCCTCTGACATACAAAAACACTCTTCGCAGGCAAAATTATTCCAAAAGTCAAAAATAATCTGCTAATAATCATTGAAGAAGCAAAGTCTGTCAATACCAAAAGAGGAACAAAGACACTAAAGATTAGTCCTTTGATTCAATCTCTAAGAAGGGACAGCCTTCCCACAAGAGAGTAGTCAGGTACAGAATAGGAACCATACTGCAGCTTGAAAGTTAACTGTTAGATAAATAACTTTATTTTGCCCATTAGTGGTGTGTGTGTGTGTGTGTGTGTGTGTGTGTGTTGGCAGATGTGCACATGTGTGCACTTGTGTGTGGAGACCAGAGGATAGTCTCAAGTGTCATCCTCAGGTTCCCCACCACCTCTTTGGAAATAGGGCCTCTCTTTGGCCTGGAGCTCATCAGTTGTGCTAGAATGGCTGGCCAGAGATCCTCCTGTCTCTGCCTCCCCTGTTCTGGGATTGCAAACACATGCCACCACGACCTGGCTGTTTACATGGAATGGATTCTGGGGATCTGTAAGCAAGCACTTAATCAACTATGCTATCTCCCTGGCATCAAGTTAGTTAAATAATTTCAAGAGGCACAATATAAAAATACATATGACAAAAAAAAATCTTAATAGACAAACAATTGTTGCTGAGTTAGGCCTGGCAACATTACAGAACTTTTCCCAACATTTTCCATTTTCCCAACATTTAAAGTGACTACTATACTGACTCTCACATAGTTTGAAAGATTAGTTCCAGAGGGTCTGGTTAAAAAAGAGAGAGAGAGAGAGAGGCGGGTGGAATTTAGCCCAGCATGGTGGTGCACCCCTTTAATCTCAGCACTCAGGAAGTAGAAGGGGAGGCAGAAGTAGGAGGATCTCCATGAGTTTAGAGACCACCCTAAGGTTATATAGTAAATTCCACGTCAGCCTGAGCTAGAGAAAGACCCTACCTTGAAAAACCAACAAAAAAAGGAGCTTGGATCAGGAGATTAGACCTGAATTTGGGTTGCTCCCCACCCCCACTCATTGCATTCAGCAGGAGGCCCTGTGATGTGCTGGTTAATAGCACTGGGCCTGCAGTCACACTGCCCGGAGAAGCATCTTTGTCTCCCATTAGCTGATTCTGGGCAAGTTAGTTAGCCTCTCTAGACCTCACTGTGAAATACAGATAAGGGTATATAACACAAATTTCTATGGCAATTGAATTAAAGAGTGCCTGGAATATAGCAAGATATATAGATGTAAATAAAGACATATACACACGGTACATATGAGGTACACATATAAGTAACAGGCCTGTCCACAAGTATAAGTATGTGTGTGTGCCAACATGTGTGTATACATGAACACATACATGAATGCACACGTGCCATTGTCAAATATGGCTAATATACTTCACATACCTATCACGGACCACACACAACAGCCTGTAAGTGGAAAAATATCATTTTCTGCAGCTTCTCATCTGGCAGGACAGAAAAGGATTAATGAAATAATCAATATACAAGCGATAAGCCAATAACACACAAAAATAACACAACCGTGATAGAAGCCGTGAAAGAGAACTTCCATGAGCTCTGAGAATGAAAACAAGGTGACCCTAGACAGATGGTGGTTTGAGGAAGTGGCTCAACAATGAGACAAGCTCTCGGGAGGGCAGGGCGAGGAAGGGTGCACACATGCAGAGTGAGGGAAGCGCTAGAGAGCAGAGAAGAGGCCCTGGCATCATGGTGGTCTGGGCCACCCTAAGGGCAAGCGGGCACCATCAGACGAAGTTGGAGCAAAGGAAAAGCGTTATCAAACCTGCACTAGGAGTTACTTCCTGACTGCTGGGATAGGCTCGGAGCAGTAGAAGTCATTTTTTTTTTGCTATTGTACCAGCTTTAAGGTAGTAATAAAAGATGAATTCCAGAGGGGTGACCTTCCTGAGGACACTTCCAGGGACTCTGGACAAAATCTGTCATCAAGGCAGTCATGGCTCAGAGCAGCATAAAGTGCCGAGAATGGTAAAAAAAAAAAAAAAAAGCAGAAAGAACCCAAATGCACATTAAAGGGAGGATGGATAAACAAAATCAGATGCACACATGCAAGGGAAAGTTATCGAAGCATGAAAAGAAAAACGACTCACATGCTACGACCTGGGTGAACCTTGAAAACACTCTGCATGAGAATATTATACATAGTATGCAACGTATTGGGCTTGAGGAAAGGCGCAGAGGTTGAGGTGCTTGCTTGCTTGTAACATTCCAGAATTAGCAAAATCCACCAAGTGGGCTGGTAGATCCTGGTTGCAAAGGAAGAAAAGGAAGATGACCTGCCGAGAGTTACAAGGTTCTTCTGGGTTGATGGAAATGAACATATAACTTTGGAAATATACTGAAAGCCACTAACACACACTTTAGGTAAATTTTATCAAAATTAAAACAAACAAAAAAAGAACAGGGAGGGCTGGGGAAATGGCTCCTCAGTCAGACTTTCTTACAAAGCCTGTCAGTTCCAGGTTCAATTTCCCAGTGTCCATGGAAAGCCAGACACATAAAAAGGAGCATGTGTCTGGATTTCATGTGCAGTGACAGGAGTCCCTGGTATACTCATTTCTCTCTCTCTCTCTCTCTCTCTCTCTCTCTCTCTCTCTCTCTCTCTCTCTCTCTCTTCCTCTCTTTTTTCTCCCTCTTTCTCTCTCTCAAATAAATATTTTTTTTTTAAAAAAGCACATTGGGCTGGAGAGATGGCTCCAGCAGTTAGGGCACTTGCCTGTAAAACCTAACAACCTGAGTTTGATTCCCCAGAGCCCACATAAAGTCAGATGCACAAAGGGGTGCATGTATCTGAGGTTCCTTTGCAGTAGCCAGGGGCCCTAGTGAGCCCATTCTCATTCTGTCTCTGTCTTTATCTCTGTCTCTCTCTGCTTGCAAATAAATAAAAATAAAAAAGAATACATTAAAACTACCATCTTATACTTTCTACACTTAGAGAGTTGCAAAACCTAAGAAATCTGCCAGAAGTATGAAGAGAGCCAAGCTCCCTCCTCCACCGACAGCCATAGAGTTCTGATAATGACATATAATCTGTACCCCACCCGTGAAACCCCCCTTTTGTAGTCATTAAGAAATACAAAGTATAAAAGGGTATTTAGAGCAGTGTCTGTCATGCTAGTTAGTATAAAACAGGGAAGGATTTAAAGATACAAAGTTATAAAGCTGGTTGTGGTGGCACACGCCTGTGATTCCAGCAATCAGGAGGTCAAGGCAGGAAGATCAAAAATGTTCTAGGTCAGCCTCAGTAATATATCAAGTTTGAGGCCAGCCTGGGGTACATGAGACCCTGTCTCAAAACAAAACAAACAAACAAAAAGTTGCAATGTACCCATATCACAGTACCAAAAGTCAGCTAAAATGAACTAGATCAACTAGTAATGTATGAAGGATGGCATTTATAATGAAAAAATTATAAGCACTCAAAGCAATAGACAAGTATTTGTGTCACAAACCTATAAACACTAGGACAAGAAAACATGCTGCATGGATCAAAGTGGCCTATCTTGGATGAGGAAGTGACCTTTTCTATAAATGTTCCTTCCCTTTACCTTCCCTAAGAAGCCTCTCTCCCAACTGGGACACCTGACACCAGAGAGGGGGTACCTGCTTGTGCTCTGGCTCCTCTGAGAACTTCTCCCACTCACCTCAGCTGTTACCTCAGCTTGACAGTGATGTTTGTCCCATATTAGTTACTTTTGTGTGGCTACCACCAAAAACATAAATTTATTTTGGCTCACAGTTTCAGAGGGCTTTGTCCATCATGGAAGAGCAAAGCAACTCACCTCAAGGCCAAAGAAGAGACCAAGGAAAGATACAACCTCCAATGACCTACCTCTTCCAAGTATGACACACCTCCCATCTTTCAGCATCTTCCAATAGCACCATCATACTATGGATCCATCAGGCCAGAGAGCCTTCAGGATCCAGTCACTTTCCCAAAGCCCATCAACAGGCAACCAAGTACATGAGCCTGTGAGGGACATTTCATACTCAAGCCATATCACCCCTCCAGAAGCTGGATAGCCCAGGATGCACCAGCACAGCCTCAAGCCCAGTGAACTTCCAGTTTAATTCCTCCTCAATAGCAGCATGACTTGTTCATAAGGCTTTCTAAGGCTCCATTCCTCAACAGTGGAACAGGTAATAACACTTATCTCATAGAGTAGTACAATGCTAAATGACCTGCTCATTTCACCTGTGACACACCATATGAAGCGAAACAGGTAAAATAATAAAAGATGTGTCCATGCAAAATATCTAGTACAATATTTGGGATCAATAAACATTTTTATAATATTTTTAATTATCTTAGAAACTACTAAACTAGCAAATAAAGCTGGATATGCTGGTGCATGCCTTTAATCCCAGCTCTTGGGAGACAGAAGTAGGAGGATCGCTGTGAGTTCAAGCCCAGGCTGAGACTACATGGTGAGTTTCAGGTCAGCCTGGGCTAGTGTGAGACCCTACCTCAAAAAAAAAAAAAGGAGCAAATACATGAATTAAGAAAGGCCAAGAATTGTATAACTCTCTAACTCTAAACAAGAAGAAATTCAGCCCAAATGAGTAAGCATCAGTTTAGCAAACAAATAAAGAGGGTAAGTAAGGTAAGGTGAGATTCCTGAAAAGAAACCAAGTACAGAAGGGACCTAGAGCAAGAACTTGACACATGCATTTGTGGGTAGACTCATCTCAAAATCATGCTCCTACAAGGAACAATGTAAAGCAGAATATAAAACATCTCCTCCCTTTGATAAACTGGTTGTAGTAATTCAGAGATAAAGGGACAGAGTGTCTAAGCAACTTCACAATCAAGAATCTCATTATGCCCTGCTGTCGGCCACACCCTGCTGCCTCTCAGAATCCACAACCACTGTGTGAAATAAAGGAATAAATGTAGGGCCCAGGAGATGGCTCCATGGGTAATGTGCTTGCCACATAAGCATGAGGTCTTGAGTTCAACCCCAGCACCAACAAAAAACAAGCATGGTGGTGCTTAGGTGGCAAAGACAAGAGGATTCCTGGAGCATGCTGGCTGGGGCAGAGTTAGTTCTGGGTTCCGTGAGAGACAGACCCTGTTTCAATAATAATAATAGCAATAGTAATGTGGAAAGTGACTAAGGAATATACCCAGCATCACCCTACTAGCCTCTACATGCACACGTGTGTACCCACACACATACAAACAAGCACACTTGCACACACATACATGAAAAAATAAAATAAATTTAAAACAAGGAGAAAAAGGAACCAAATGCAATCAGTAGGAAGCATAGCTGAATTCAATGGTATCCTTGAATGAATGTGTCACTGGCCAAGTCTGAAAGGAATGGAGCCTGATTCCTGCCCAGCCTCCTGGCATTAAGGTCAAGGGGAGCAAGCACTGTGGCCAGCCTGAGAGAGAGCCTGTCACTGGCTGATCATAGTCCCTGAGCTGGGCCCTAACCCTGGGTACATCCAAAGCAGGCCCCAGCTGCCAGTGAGGGCGCAATGGCATCTCCTGAATGGCCAGCGTGACCTGCTTTCACCTTGCTTATGTCCCAGCTCACATTTCAATGAAACTATAGTCTTCTCCCCACTTTCTTTGTATCTTCCTGCTGTTGCTCTTACCCTGCCTTTCTCCCTTCCCACCCCGATGTCTTTCCATTCCTATCTAAAGATGGCAAGTAGGTGGGTAGTTACTGCTCAGAACAGAGAAGAGCAACAGAGCTTCCACTTGCCTAGCATCATCCCAGTAACAATGATAAGCACCTCGGTGATACTTGTTCCTAGAAGTAACACAGGTCGTTTTCTTTACAGTATCTTACTTGCTACAATCAAAATACTTGACTCGGGTTGGGAAGATCTCGGCTCAGCTTGCTTACAAGCCTGCCAGCTCAGGTTCCACTCCCCAGCACCCACATAAAATGGCACAAAGTGACATATGTGTCTGTGATCTCAGCCTGCCTCTGGCAATGGGAGGTTGAGTTAGGAGAGTACCAAAACTACAGAAGCACAAGAGACCTTGTCTCAAAGAGAAGGTGGAAGGAAGGAGAAGACCTGCTTCTGACACATGAAGGCCCATCCACATACATACCCACAAACAACCAAACCACACCCACAAGTAAATAAGATAAATTAGTATAAAAACTTGAACTAGAAAAGGCAATAGTATCATTTCAATTTTTAAATTTTTCATTATTAAATATTTGCATGAGTGTGTGTGTGTGTGCGTGTGTGTGTGTGTGTGTGTGTGTGTGTGTGTGTGTGTGTGTGCTTGAGTGCAAGTCAGGGTATCTGGAAAAGCCCATCTGGCTTTACATGGGTGCTGGGGAATTGAACCAGCAGGCTTTGCAAGCAAGCGCACCTTTAACCACCCGGCCATCTCTCCAATCCCCCACCCCAATCTCAATTTTTTTAAAGAGATAAGTCTATAATGTAAAGAAGTTACATAGGGGCAAAAAAGAAGTTACGTGGAGCCGGGTGTGAGGGCACACACCTCTAATCCCAGCACCTGGGAGGCTGAGGTAGGAGAATCACAAGGAGTTCAAGGCTACTCTGGGAATATAGAGTGGGTACCAGATCAGCATGGGCTAGAGTGAGACCCTACCTCAGGGTAAAAAAGGAAAGGAAGAATAAGAAGCAGGAAGAGAAGAAACAGCATGGGGGCTGGGGAGATAACTCAGCAGTTAAAGGCACATGTATATGGTGTTTGTTTGCAGCAGCAAGAGACCTGTTGTACCCATACACACATATATACAAATACAAACAAAAAATTTAAAAGAAGTTACATAAAATATCAAGGGCTAGAGAGATGGCTTAGCAATTAAAGGTGCTTGCTTGCAAAGCCTGATATACACACAAACATATAATATAGCCAGGTGTGGTGGTGCACACCTTTAATCCCAGCACTCAGGAGGCAGAGATAGGAGGATCGTTGTGAGTTTGAGGCCACCCTGAGACTACAGAGTGAGTTCCATGTCAGCCTGGGCTAGAGTGAGACCCTACCTCAAAAAAACAAACAACAAATATATATCTGCAGATACAGAAATCTGTGTAGTAGAATACTGAGGGTAACAACACAGCTAAAGTCTCCAAGCATAGCTCCAAGGAAGAACACTGTAACAGCCCTTTCAAGGTATATATGCACATTAAAAAGTCAGGAAGAGCCGGGCGTGGTGGCGCATGCCTTTAATCCCAGCACTTGGGAGGCAGAGGTAGGAGGATTGCCGTGAGTTCGAGGCCACCCTGAGACTACAGAGTGAATTCCAGGTCAGCCTCGACTAGAGCGAGACCCTACCTCAAAAAAAAAAAAAAAAAAAAACCAAAAAAAAAAGGTCAGGAAGAACCTTCCCAAATGATGACAGCTGTTTTCTCAATATAGAAGAATTCGTTTTTATTTGTTTCTTATTTTTCTAATCCAAATTTTCTGTGATTAGCACATAAAATTTTTGAAATATTTAAAGGATACTTTTTCATCTTTTAAGTGGATAATCAGGATATCAATACATTTTCCTCAGAACAAAACAGAGGCACTGATGTCAACAGCTAATGCTAATATTATTGATCAGCCCCTGCCCAGAATTAACAGCATGATGTCAGCTCCAGGCTCTGCTCACCCCCAACTCCCCACGGGGAGACCCCCTTGTGCTGACAGGGCAAAGGACAGGGTCAGATAACAGTGTGTAGACATGTCTTTGATGTCCTTAGCCATCACCCTGGACAGCCGACCATTGGGAACAAAAGCTCATCCTCCCAGGGCAAGCCACAGTTGGCCTTGGGGCTCCCTACCTTTTGATACCTCTGTATTTCCCAGGGTGACCTCTGCCCTCACACACAAAGGCTGTATTCGGAGCATGGCCAGCATGTCGAAAATTCTCTCCAGATTCAGCCACTGAGAAAACATTTTTTTTTTCCAAACTAGCTTTGTGTTTCCACCATTCAACTGGAGTGTGAAGGAAGTTTCAGAAGAAAATGAGCAAAAGAAGATAATTCCTTCCATAATTAGCAATAATTTTGTGTTCATGACAATTTTCTTGGGGCAAGAGAATACAGATGCATTATGTGTGTGTGTGTGTGTGTGTGTGTGTGTGTGTGTGTGTGTGTGTGTGTTTCTCCAGTGAAGACAACTGTGTGAGAGAACATTTTAAAATGTTAATATTTTTTTTAAAAAAATGAAACCTATACTCCAAAATTGTATTTAAGTTTCACATACCCTGTACGCAAGTTTCTAAGTACAAGCTAGCTGCTGGAGGCTTTATCCACGAGAGAGGCGGTCTCATGGGAGCTGACTGCTAAAACTGGCCAGCAGTTTAGACAAGTCTGTAGCTGATGGAGCCCAGACAGGTCATGCCCATGAGGACCACAAGGTCAACTTCACCCTGTAGGTCAGCATGCCCCAGATTGGCCCAAGTGTACCACCCCTCCCTGGGGAGGCAGGCTGCCAGATGCCCTGCAGCAAAACCCCACAGGGACTTTGAGTCCCAGCAGCACATTAGCCTGCCCTGACTCATCCTCCACCTGACTGACTGCCACACAGACCTGGCTCACTCTGTCCCAAGGCTGATCAGCCTTAAGGATGTCAGGAAGTCTAGAATTAGGTACATGGATATGTCCAATTATCCTGTAAACTTTAGGCACTTGTGTATCCCAACTATGTGTGTGGATCATTAAAAAAAAAACACCAACTTTTCCATCTTAAAATAAATTGACACAAAAGCAATTGAGGAACAGAGAGCCTTTTCAACCAATGGTGCTGGGGCAACTGGACATCCAGAGCCAAAGAAATGATCCTTGACCTAAACCTTGGTACCGTCTGCAAAAATTAACTCTCAATGGACCACAGACTTACATGGAAGGCATATATATGTGTGTGTGTGTGTGTGTGTGTGTGTGTGTGTGTGTGTGTGTGTTTGGTTTTTCAAGGTAGGGTCTTTCTCTAGCCCAGACTGAGTTAAAATTTACAATGTATTCTCAGGGTAGACTCAAATTCATGGTGATCCTCCTACCTCTGCCTCCTGAGTAATGGGATTAAAGAAATGTGTGCAGCTTCACACCCAGCTACTATAAAGCTATATTTTAAAGAACAGAATGGGGTTGGGAATGCAGCTTAGTGGTAGAGAACTTGCCCAGCATGTGCTAGGCAGTGAGTTTAATCCCTAGTACTTCTAAATCAAGACAAAATAAATTATAGCAAGAAAGTTATCAAATAAAAATGTTTTAAAAAATAGAATGTTTTAATGATCTAGGGCTAGTCAAAGAGGTTTTTTTTTTTTTAATTTGGTAACAAAAACACAGTCCACAAAAGGCTGACACAATGGACTTTGTTAAAATTGAAATGTTTTGCTCTTCAAAAGACTCTATTAAGAAGATGAAAAGATAAACCATACAATGGAATAAAATGTTTGCAAACCACATCTCCAAGGAAAGACGATGACCTGGAATGGTTTTTAGCCTTTAAAACACAATAGTATGGCACAGCACAACAATCCAGTTAGAAAGTGGACCAAGGCATGAATAGACATGTTATCAAACAGGGAAACCGGAGCAGAGCAGGAGTGCAGGAGAAGAAAACACAGCAGTGGGTCTCTTCAGGAGCTGACCTGTCTTCAGAGCAAATGCGGCCTGGAGCAACACGCATGCAAGTGCACACTGACAGTCCCTCACCACCTACAAGGACAGTTGGAAGCCTGGGCCTAGCCTTGCAATTGACCCTTCTGTGGTAGCACTGGAGCCTAAATGCAGGGTTGCTTATTCTAAAGAGCAAAGGCAGTGCTTGCCTGCAAAGACTGATGGCCTGGGCGCAATCCCCCATTCCCACATAAAGTCAGATGCACAAAGTGAAGCATGCATCTAGATTTCATTTGCGTGCCCATAGTCTCTATCTGTCTCTTTCTTTCTTTCTTTCTTTCTTTCTTTCTTTCTTTCTTTCTTTCTTTCTTTCTCTCTCTCTCTCTCTCTATCTCTCTCTGCCTCTTTCTCTCAATCTCTCCCTCAAATAAATAAATGAAATTTTTTAAAGGGGTGGGGGGCTGGAGAGATAGCCCAACAGTTAACAGAGCAGAGGCCTTTATAATTCCAAAGCCCAGTGGGGCTTCTGCAGTCTCCTGCCCCTGCAATCATCCAGTGATACTGGGTCAAGTCCAACAGAAAGCCAGACACCCATCACACAGCAGAGGCCCAAGAATGAAGAGAATCTTTTCTTCCAGCTAGAAAAGGAGTCGTGTCTTAAGGGTAGTCTGGGTATGTCTTTAATACCAAAATAAACCAGGACCAGAAAAAAACAAAGGCAGTCATAAAAAGCTACCAACTACTGGGGCTGGGGCGATAGCTATTCAGTAAAGTGCTTGCCTTACCAGCATGAGGGCCTGAGTTCAATTCCCAGAACCCAGCAAAAAACAAAGCCATGCATGATGATGCATAAGGCTGGGGAAATGGAAATAAATAGATCCCTGGGACTTGGTGGCCAGCCAGTGTAACCTTACATGGAAAGCTCCAGGTCAATGAAAGACCATGTCTCCAAAAAAGATGGGTGACTTGTGCAATGGAGGATCCAAAGCCTGGGGGAGGCAATCAACAGCTTTTAATTCGGACAAATAATCCACTCAGTGACGGGGAGCCCTTAACTGGAACTGGGGACTCAGGGTGAAATGCACTGGGAACCAAACTCTTGGGCCCCCAAAGAGAGATGCACTATACGAGTGATTTACAAAGAGGCTACTAACAATAGAATCTAGCTAATTCAGAAATGTGTATCTCAGTTAACCTATACTGATCTCACTCTCCGATGGAGATTCTGTTTGTATCTTTCAGAATGCAGCGAGAGAGCTGTGGCTCTTCCAACCCTACCAATGAACCGCAGGGCGATAGTTGACATCCTGGCAAGAGATGAGCCACCCCAGACATACCAGGGAGGATCCATATGGAACCCTGCAGAGAATGGTGGGACAAACAAGAGACCCATAACCACAGCCAATCAGTCAACACAGGATAAGCCAGACAGACACCAACGATTTTCAACACAACCTAAAGCAGAAGTACAGAGGCACCTAAGACCTCAACAATAAAGCATCCTTAATACTCACCCACCACGACTCAGGGAACTGAGCGGAAGTAGGGGTGGAAAGATTTTAAGAGCCATGGTGGGGGAGAACACCCAGAGACGTCGCCCCCCTCAGTAACATCACACTAAGGCAGGTGGAACCAGGCTGACTCCTAGGCTATCCATACCCCCCTACCCCATGGACTGATTCAGACTGCCCACAGAGGAGGATATCCAGCTGATTGGGGATAGGGAAGAGGGGCATTAGGGAAATGGGGATAACAACTCATTATTTGTTCATTAAATTTATCTCATTATGGATAATGAATTTTTTAAAAAAAAGGAGGATGGTCTACCTGAGGAATGAAACCACAGTTGTCCTCTGACCTACACACACACTGTCCCCCACACACTGTCTCACACACATATAATACACATATACACACATATTTATGTAATATTTTTACTTGACAAACTTATAGAACCAGAGGACATATCAGTGATGGCCAAAGATCAGGGATAGGGAAGAATATGAAATACATGAATTTACACTGATCCAGATGACCCACGGAGGAGGATATCCAGCTGATTGGGGATGGGGAGCAGGGGCATTGGGGAATTGGGGATAACAACTCATTGTTGGCCCACTAAACAATGTAATTCATTATGGACAATAAAAAATTTAATAAAAAAAAGAAATACATGAATTTAAAAAATATATAAATCCTGTATTAACATGGCAGGGAGTTCATTTGATCCCTCCAAATTCAGAAGCACTGACTTTCTGAAGGGGCATGTTAATTTTGTTTGTTTGTTTGTTTTATATTTTGGAGGTGGGGTCTCTCTCTAGCCCAAGCTGACCTGGAATTCACTCTACAGTCCAAACTGGACTCAAAATCAGCAATCCTTTCACCTCTGCCTCCCAAGTGCTGGGATTACAGGTGTGCACCACCCCTGACAAGGGCCTGTCAATTTTTATGTGTTGTTTTCAATCAAAACTTTCTGCCAACCACCAACGGATACCTACAGGTAGTACTTCACCATGTGAGATGCTTTGGATCTGAAGTGCTCTCCTGAGGTTCCCACATTAAAGGCCTGGTCACCAGCCCATAACACTAGTAGAAGGTGTTGGAACCTTAGGAGGCAGGACTTCATAAGAGGAAGTTAGGTCATTGTGGGGGGGGTGTCCCTAAAGGGGATATAGGGACACCAGTCCCTTCCCCCTTCCCCACTTCTCAGCTACTGTGAGATGAGTAGCCTCCTCCGCCACATGCTTCTGTTGCCATGATGTTCTGCCTCAACCCCAGAGCCAGAAGACCATGGCTTAAAACCTCCAAAACCATGAGCCAAAATAAAACTACCTTCCTTTCTTTAAAATGTTATTCATTTATTTGCAAGAAGAGAGAGAAAGAGAATGAGAGATGGGGTGACTGGTGCACCAGGGCCTCCAGCCACTGTAAACTCCAGATGCATGCACCACTTTGTACATATGGCTAAACATGGGTACTGGGGAATCTAATCTGGACCATCAAACTTTGCAAGCAAGTGCCTTTAGCTACTGAGCTATCTCTCCAGCCTCTGTCTTCCTTTTCAGTAGATTTTCTCAGACATTTTGTCACAACCCCAGAAAGCTGACTGACACTGTGCACTCCACTAGGCTGACACACCCAGTCCCTGTGCCACACACAGGAGAGTCATCAACTACATAGGTGTCAGTGTAATAGCATGCTTGTAAGGAGAGATACCAGGGCATGCCCTCAGGCAGGCATTCTTCCTCCTTCAAGCAGGGACACAGAGAGAGCCAGGTTTGGTGGCACAAGCCTGTAATCCCAACCTCAATACTAAAGAGGTAGAATCAGGGTGTTGGGATAAATTTGAAGCCAGCCTGCTTTATATAGCAAGTTCTAAGCTAGCTGGGGCTACAAAGCAAGATCCTACCACAAAAAAAAAAAAAAAACTAAGAAAAGAAAAAGAAAAGGACACAGCAAGAATGAGGCCATCTATAAATCAGAATGAGGCCTCAGTAAGTCAATATAAACCTGACCTTGGACTTCCCAGATATCCCAACTGTGGTTTAAAGTCACTCAGTCTGTAATGCTTGTTGTGACAGCTAGAGCTGACTAACACCAAGTGCAAGAAAGCAAACTGGAATTTTGTTATTCCATAACCCTTACCTAAGACTCATAACAACAGAAAGTCCTGGTAAGGACTGGCCTGGGTACCTGTCTTGGGTAGCTGGAGGTGTATTCAGAGGAAGCAGCCCCACAGGGCAGGAAAGCTGGCAGAACACTCCTTACCCTTCTGCTCTCTGTGGGTTTGCAGTGAATCATGGCTTATGGGACAGAATTATAATTGTAGATGTGGAATCTTTTCTAGGAGACCAAGAACAATCATGTCTTGAGAGTCACTGGCAATCTTATCACTAGAATATAAGTGCCACACGACCAGAAATTTGTGTTTGTTTTGTTCACTGCTGGATCCAAAGCAGCTGGACTAGTGCCCAGAACATACTCCATATTCCATAACTATTTAGGTATTAAATAAATAAGGTGATTTTGTTGCTAAACATATCTTACCTTTGTAACCCATCAAATCTGCAGATTTCAAAACCTTGGTGTGATGGTTTAGATTGATAGACAACTTGACAGGATCTAGAATCGCCTGTGAGGGATTGTGTAGATTAGGTAGCCTCTGTGTATGCTTCTGACATATTATGTTGGCTAGGTTCATTAAGATGAGAAGACCCACCTTAATTTTGGGCATCGTCATTCCAGGTCAGGATCCTGGACTATAAAAAAGGAGAGAACTGGCTGAGCCGGAGCATTCATCACTCTGCTTCCTCATTGTGGACGGAATGTGACCAGCTGTCTCAAGCTCCTGCCTTCCCCACCATGATGGACTGTAACCTGGAACTGTAAGCTGAAATACACCCTTCTTCCCTTGAACTAATTGTCAGGTATTTTGTTCCAGCAAGGAGATAGTAACTAATACACGTGGGGGAAAAATATTCTAAATCCATTAAAAATTTTCCCAAATGGGCTTTCAGTGGGCTTTAAACTCATTTGGTTAAATGAGTAGTTAGCATTGTCAGATGAATTTCAACAAAAACTTTTGCAAAGGTGGCAGATGGGATTAAAAGTCAATCTCAAAATTGAATAAGTCTATTCAAATAAACTGAACTTAGGACAAGAACTTTGAATTTCTGTACCATAAAATGCAACCCTAAACTTTTAAAAATAATAAAATACAACAATATTAAACAGGGAAAAGAAATTTATGCAATCAAAAATACAATCAATATTAAATAGGGAACAAAGATTTATGCCATCAAAACTGACAGTTATTTTTATTTTGTCTTATGTAATTTCATGTTATTTTTTTTTTTTTGTGTGTGTGTGTGTCAGAATCTATCTGGTTATTTTTATTTTGTCTTATGTAATTTCATGTTATTTTATTTTTGTGTGTCAGAATCTCTCTAAATGGTTTCCAGTGTAAATAATTTTTCTGTAGTCACATGTGTATACAATTCACACATAGCTAAATAAAAAAAAAATCTCAGTCTTGGGGTGCCTATTCACGATGTCTGGATGGATAGGTTTGCGTGATTGATAAGTTTTGGATATCTCTGCTTGGGGCCACCACCTGGCACCAGTGAGAGACCTCTAGAGGGGACATCTCCAGTTGCTCCCATTCTCCAGTCTTGTTGTATCCAAGGAATCTGATGTTCCCCAGGCCACCTCCTTAGTGAGAGGCCACCCAGCAGGACTAACTGCCCTGTTGAGAATCCTGACATCTTGATGTGCAGCTGTTTCCTTCCACCTCTCAGATGTGAGTTTCCTGGGAGCTGGGTTCGGGGGAGGCAGCAATCTCCATAACAGCATTTTTCTCAAACTAACTTTTTTTTGGGGGGGAGGGGGTTTCAAAGCAGGTTCTCACTCTAGCCCAGGCTGACCTGAAACTCATTCTGTAGTCCCAGGCTGGCCTTGACCTCATGGCAATCCTCCTACTTCTTCCTCCCAAATGCTGGGATTAAACGAGTGTGCCACCACACCTGGCTCAAACTAATTTTTTGCATGAGTATGTGTGTGTGATGTGCATGTATGTGTGTATGTGTGTGAGCACATGTGTGTGTGAAGACATACTCATGTAGGGGTGCACAAGTGTAAGCCAGAACTTGACATCAGGTGTCTTGCTCTGTAGCTCTCCACCTTACTGTTTGTGGTAAGGTCTCTCCTGGAATCTGGAGCTTACTGTGATTACAGGTGTGCATTACTTTTACATGAGTGTTAGAGACCAGACTCAGGTTCCGTGCTGTACAGGAAACATTGCACTGAGCCATCTCTCCAGCTCCTCAAATCAAACTTTTACCCTTTTTTTCTTTGACTCTTGCAAACTATATTCTTGAGAGCCAGCCATTGCTCTCACCCCACCCACACTTTCCTAAGCCTCCGTGGACTCAGCTTAGAATGAACTCTGCCCTCTGCCCTGCCTCCTCTCACCAGACAAGCTCTGGCGGTGAATTGTGGTCCAAGTCACAGGTTGGGGTGACATCACAGTTTATCACATTCCTGTTGGTAAATTTCATCTTACTTCCTGGGAGTACAGCGGACTGGCATGTTGACCATTGACCAATGTACACTTCCTACCTGGGCAAACTGAGGGTTTGGAGAAGAAAGGATGGGAGGTGTGTTAGTCCTAATATAAGACTTGGCCAAATGTGCAAGTAGGGAAGCCTCATAGAAGTGCCATTCGGCCTGGGCATATCCACGATCTCAGTGCTAGAAGGGCCACTGATCTTGCAACAAAGTTCCATGCACAGTGACCAAGGAAACGATGCATGGAGATCGGCCAGGAGCCACAGGTTGGTAGGAAGAGCAGTAGGGCATGCAGCCAACACACACCCTGAGGTCAGGCAGGAGGTCAGCGCCAAAGGATCTGTCTCAGGAGGAGGGATCCAGTCATCAAGCCAAGGTACAACAGAAAGTAGTTGCTGGAAGAGGCTGCCAGGCAGGTGGCCAGGCCTCAGGCATGGTGGACTGGAGCACAAAACCCTGGCACTAGAAGGGGAATTAACAGAAGTGGAGGCATGGAACTAAGCCATGGAACCCAGCAGAACCTGCACCACACACACCAACAGCTCTTAGTAATAGAAAGCAGCTGCTGGCACCCAGCTGCTGAAAGCCTCCTGCCTCAATCTTGGGAACTGGAAAGAGAGGGAGGTTGCTTTCATCCCATACCTACTATGTGCCAAGAACACCTCTCATGATCCATGCTTGATCCTATTCAATTCAGAGACATTATGATTGTCAGTCTCATATAATAAAGTAGAGGGGCAGGAAGATGAAGGAAGTTTCCCAAGGTCAACATATGCTCTTGACTCACTCTCGTGTCACTCGTAGTATTGGACCATGCTGAGCCCAGAGGTAGGGATTTAACTGTATGGTCCTGAATAAATCCATATCATGCCGAGGAAACTATTCAAACAGTGATGTAATGATTCACTTCCAAATACTTAGAAGAGAATATAAGTGGAGGAAATGCAAACTTGTAACGTAGATCTAAACCAGAGGGAAAAAACATGTTAGGCAAATGAAAAGCATGCAGACATATCACTTCACCCACCAGGACAGGTTTAATCTGAAATACACACAATAACAAGTATTGGCAAGAGTGGGAGGAGAAGACAGAGTAAGGAGATCAGATAAATATGATCAAATGCATCACACATGCGTGAAATTGTTGAAAAGGCTGAAGCTGTGGTATATAAAATATGACAATAAAATATATATTTATTAATATGCACTGTGGAGAAAAAAGACATGAATGGTGTAACCTGAAATGGTTACAATACTAGTGGCCTGTTTCTCCTCTAAAATACCAGTATTTCAGGCTGGAGAGATGGCTCAGCGGTTAAGGCACTTGTCTCCAGTGCCTAAGGCCCTGGTTCAATTCCCAGGACCCACATAAGTCAGACCCACAAGGTGGTGGCCCTGGTATGCGCTCTCTCTCTCTCTCTCTCTCTCTCTCTCTCTCTCTCTCTCTCTCTCTCTCTCTGCTGGAAAATGAATAAATAAATATTTTTTAAAAATAAAGTAAAATACCGGTATTTCACACTATTCAGCCCTAACAAGCCTCTCTCAGGCTGTTCTTCTCTAAACTGGGAATAGAAATACTAACCTTGCTGGACTGTAAGTGGTGAGTTACCTAAAATACTTTCACATGATAGGTGCTTGAGGAGTGGTGGCAGCAGTCATTACTCAAGTGATCTGAAGTGGAGGACATGGAAGAACAGGTAGTGGTGAATCAGGAACTACTCTTACGTGCACGAGCTCCTGCCTTCACTCTGGCTTTGTAGCTTCTGTACTTGCTCCCAGGGCCCAAGACATTGCTAAACACACAATAGACACTTGCATTTGACACTCAAACACATTGCTAAGCACATAATAGATACTTCATTTGACAATGATAAACCTAAATGATCTTTAGGCTCAAGTTCTCCTACATCATAGAGGCAAAACCACAATGTAGAACCCTTAATTGATCTCTAATGGTTTCTACTAGTGTTGGGTTTGACTCTCCACCCAGAGTGCCAGAAGTTCCCAAAACAAAAGCCTATTCATTGATCAAATATTTACTAAGTACCTACTATGAGCCATTGTTCTGGGTGGTGGGATACCACAGTGAACAAGAGTCCTGGTCCTTCATAGTACTTATTATGTACTGGGGGTAGATAAAAAGACAAACAAATGGCATTATAGACGAGTTGTGTCACTTAACATGTTTCTCAACCTTTTTATTCTGAACAAATATGCTTACATATGACCTAATTCAGGAAGACTGTTTTCGGATGAGTCAAGAACACATAAACTATCAAACAGAGTCCCTGATGAACGATCCCTTCTCCAGTCATTACACAACCAAGAGTGTTCTGCACAGAAATGAGCCCCTGGACTAGCTTACAGGCCTGGATGGCAGGCAAATACAGTGTTCAGGGGACTTTATATCTGGTTTTCTTCTTTAAGAGGTCATAACCACCTTAACCACCTTCATAGATTTACGGCTCTCAAGTTTGATGACTCATCAGAGACATCTGGAGTCTTGTTAAGCTGTGATTACTGGCCACCAACAGTTTCTGAGTGGGTCAAGATAGGGACCCGAGAATCTGCATTGTAAGTGTATATATGGTGTGTGTGCATGTGTCTGTGTAGATGTGTGCAAGGAGGCCACCCGAAGACATTGGGTGTCCTCTTGTATCACTCTGCCTTCCTTGAGACACAGCCTCTCACTGAACCTGAAGCTCCCATATTTTCAGTATGACTGACCAGCAAACCCCAGAGATCCTCCTGTCTCTGCCTGCTCAGCACTGGAGACACAGTCATGCATGGCCATGCCCTGCTTTTTACTTGGGTACTTGAGGAGGTAGCTCAGGCCTTTACACTTAAGCAGTGCACTCTTCTCTTGAGTTTGAGTTTCCCGTATGGCCCTTGAAGCATCATTCCTCCCATTAAGAAAATACATAGAAATATAACATTTGCATCATGCCAAGCTCTGGCAGGGCCCTAGTGGGATAAAGACACCAGCAACCATAATTTGACAAATGCAGATTGTGTTCCAGGGATGAACAAGTAACTAAATCAAGAGCCAGACAGATTACAATCAGATCAAGAGTGCTGAAGCCAGACTTGACTTCATCCCCTCTCACTCCCTGTCCCTAAAATCAAACATCTGCCGCTTTCTAAAAGCAGCCAAGTTTTAGAAATGTGTTTTACTCCCAATCAAAGTGGAAAAAACATCAAAAATACAAGTAGGGCTGAGTGTGGTGATGCAGGCCTTTAATCCCAGCACTCGGGAGACAGACGTAGGAGGATCACTGTGAGTTCGAGGCCACTCTGAGACTGTATAGTGAATTCCGGGTCACTCTGGGCTACAGCGAGACCCTACTTACCTCAAAAAACAAACCAACAAAAAATACAAATGGGAAAAACCCAAGCATATTCTATAGAAACAGTCCAATTATCAACTACCTATGTAATAAAATATAAAATCATTATTTAAAATAATAATGTCAAAGAAATGTGATAGGTAGTACTCATACTTATGACAAGAAAACAAGATATAAAATGACATAAATAAAATACATTTTGTCCACCATTAGGAACATCTAGAAATTCATTTGTTATGCCAGAAAAAAAAATATGCCAAAGTATTTGCAGCAATTAGATACGGCCATTTTCTGTCTTGTTTTTTAACTCTTCTGTATATCCTTTAACTTGAGGGAAGTATATTTTATTTCTACAATAGCCTTCTCCTGTCATACTTTCAGTGTAATTAGTTTTAAAGTACTGCAATTTATCTGAGTATCTAGAAACTGAACCAAAAGCCAAAAATACCATTAAGCAATTTATGACTGAGAGGATTAGTTGCCTGAGGTCTTTTTGAAGGGATTAGACGTCCAGAGCCTCTGGAGTAGCTGTCCTAGCCCTAATGCACAGTTGCCCTCACAAAGGCACTAAGAATTCCAAGTCTGTAATGTGCACCTAAAAAGGTAAGGCTGCCCAAAGCAAGCTCCCTTCACCGACCTACTGGGAAGCATAGATAGAGGTGGCTTGCTCTATGGTACACTCAACCTTCTTCCCCTTCAGACTTTCCAACTTGTCATTAGCTCTGCTTGGAGATTGCTTCAGAACACTCTGGAATCCCTAAATACCTCAAATGCTGAAGCCCCAAACTGGACACAATAAAAAGGGAGTTTTAAATAAAGTCAAGTAAAATGATTAGAAATAGAAAGAGCTCATTCAAGATCATAGCGGCTCCATGGGTTGCTGACGAAATGAAAGAAAGAGCAATCAATGTTGTATTAAACATCTAAGAAACCTTTGCACAGACTATGAGATTATAATGAAAAGATTTTAAATGACAAGACAAAAGTACAGCTATAAAATCATATAAAGTATAGCTTCAAATTACATGCCCAGTAAAAAAAAAAATCACAAGTGTTAATCAGGACATAAAACACTTGAAACCACTAATAAGCCATCAGCAATAACAAGGAAAATAACATGGAAAGCCCGGATCAGCCCAAGCTCACTGCGGACTCCACAAAGAATACGGGCCCCAGAATGAGGAACAGGACAACTCCAGAAAGGCTCCTGAAGACCAAAGTGTTACAGACCACAGTGCAAACCTTGAATGAACCAGATTTCAGTGTGGAAGACACCCGCCTCACCTGTGCTTCAGGAAGTAGCTTCACATTTTACTGGGTTTTTAGCTGGGAGTGGTGTCTGAAGCCTGTGCTCCCAGCAGCACTTGGGCTGAGGTAGGAGGATCATCATGAGTTCAAGGCCAGCCTGGGCTACAAAGTGATTTCCAGGTCTCAGCCTGGGCCTGCAATATGCATGTTTTGTTTGCTAGAAGCAAGCTTTTCTGGGCTAGTTATTCCCAACCCCACACCACAGGGCTGTTGAGGGACTGAAGAAATCTAAGAAAATAGAGATATGACATTAACTGCTGTTAAAACTTCCAGCAATATTATATTACCAAGTACTGCAAAACCAGACTAGTGAGCCCAGGTTTTATGTGAGATGAAGCTCAGAATCTTCTTGGACACCCAATCTTAAAGACAGAAGTTAAAGTGTCCTTGCTGGGAGTGAAAGTGTTTATTCAAGTTAAATTTACACGTTCATTGTTTTAAAGGGATAATGAAATAAACCTTTCAAGCCCTTTCAGGAGCAACACTTAACTCTCTAATAAAATTTGATTAAAGAAAAACTTAAGCATATAAAGTAGGCGGTTTCTCTTTTCTACTGGCCCTCGTGACCCACAATCAAAAGCACATTGACAGCAAAATGGCCCAGTGTTCTTCTGCTTGAATGGCTGGTCTCCTGGCCTCCTCCTCCCCACCCTACCTTTCTACTGCCAGCGCCCTAGAGGCCACACACACACACACACACACACACACACACACACACACACACACACACACCATTGTTCCAGTACCTCAAATGGGATCCAGTTACCAAAGACCCCAACCACTCACTCACTACCAGTGCCACCAGCTTTTCCAAGGACAAAACCTTTCAAAAACTATCCCAGGGCCATTCTGGGAAGAAGTTCCATTTTTCTCTCTGGTCCTAAGTACTGCTGAAGATATAAACAGCCTCACCAAACACAAGGGAGGACACATGCACACATGTCCTTGAAATAGTCCTTCTCAGTGGCATCACTGTCATTTTTTAAAGTTCTGCCTTGTGGAGTTTAAAGCCATGTGCCAAGCGCTGCGCCACTCTGAACGCAGCCCTCCCTTTCCTCACTCCCTTCTCTCCTTCC